>JANAVB010026478.1:0-46408 GCA_029216955.1 Iris pallida
ATACTAAAAATGAATAAACTTCAAAACTAAACTAAAACTAAAACGAATACTACAAACTAAAACGAATATACTACAAACTACGGTCGTGATCTGGGACATTCCTATGAGTATCGGGATCAAGGAAACTCGTGTTATAAATATCGGCACTATCGGTAACGTGTTACAATATCGGCACTATCGTGTTATAAATTAACAACAACAAAAACTACGTGTTACAAATATCGTCACTATCGGTACGTGGTTTCGAATCGGAGTATCACATTTTTCGGTGTCGGAGAACAAATAACTATTACTAAATTATCAATTTTTTCGGCACTATCGGTGCCCCTGACCCTGACCCCTCCCCCTCCCTCCCCTACACCACCTAACCCTAACCCGAACTTATCCCTAACCCTCCCCACCAGCCTCTCCCTCCCCAGCCCCCCAATTCCTACCACCACCTAACCCTAACTCGAACCTAACCCTAACCGCCTTCACCCCTCCTAACCCTAACTAACCCTAACCCCACCCCTAACCCTAACCCGAACCCTAACCCGAATCGCCCTCATCCCCAGCCGCCCTCACCCCTTCCTGCCCCACCCACCCAGCCACCCCCCAACCATTCCTCACCCCCAACCACCCGCACCACCCCTGTCCTTCCCCCCGAGCCACCAGCACCCTCCAAACACCAACAACAAATAGAGAGAGAGAGGGAGTCACGTACCAGAGGAGAGTCGCCGGAGAGAGTGAAGTTGTCGGAGAGTGTGAGAGCGAGAGCGCCGGAGAGAGTGAGAGCGAGAGCGCCGGAGGAAGAGAGTGAAATGGATGGGGGAAATGAATTCGGGGGAGGAATTTAATTTAGTTAGAATTTAGTGACGTTACTATTAACTTTGTTAAAACAGTCGCAATTAGCGACGTTGTAGCGACGTTTGGCGACGACTAGCTCACGTAACTAGTATATGTCGTTGTCACGTCGCCATTTGTGTCGCTAGTAGCGACGGTTACCGACGTTTCATTTATACATCGCTAATGTCCACAATTTAGCGACATCTTTTTAACGTCGCTAAATATACGTCGCCAATTAAGCAGATTTTAGTAGTGTTCCCACAAGCAACAATAGGAGTAGCAGCAACAATAGGAATGTATAAAGAGGCCGAACCCCCTTCCTCCTTCTCACCTATATATATATATATATATATATATATATATATATATATATATATATATATATATATATATATATATATATGTAAGTTTAGAAAACCCAAACCCTAATCAAATTCCTTCCTCCTCCTCTCTCCTCCACTCACCCCGACAACAGTGGCAACAACAACGAGAACATCAACAACCACAATAGAATTCAACTTTGAGGTACCTAACTTCTCCGTTGGATTTCTCTCTCGATTCTAGTCCATTTTTAGATCTGTAAATTCGTGTAGAAAGCCCACATGACCCTCTTCAAGATCCCCAGGTGGATTTTGACATGGCCATCCAACTTGCTTAAAAAATCGAGACAAAGTTGGAGAAAAACCACTTTTCTGAAATATTAAAAACTGTTGGAAAACACCACCTTGTCGGCCAATTTTTGTTCTGTACTTTAAGATTTTGTAGAAACTAATTGAAGACAGTCAAAGACAACATAACCGAGATTGTAACGCATCTTCTGGATTCACTTTTTATCTAGGGTGTAAAAAGCTACATGTTGTTAAAGTTTTACAAAAAATTATAAATTCTGTTTTCAAAAAGTAGAAAAACACCCGATACGGCGTGTGTCACCCTCATTTCCCGTATTTCCCGTATTTCGTAATTATACTCGTATCTGGATTTTGGCCTGTATTTTTATTTTTTTTCAACTTGTGGAATTTCAGTATTTCTCGTATTTTGGGTTTTGGCATGGCTCGGTTTTAATTGGGATAGTTTGGTTTGGTTTGGTTTGGTTTATTATGTATTGGATCACCTTAACATATGCTACACCCTCAACACACCACATCCCACCCTCTTTAAAACTCCACCAACATTTTCTCTCTCCTCATAACCACCATTTATTTCCTTCTTCTTCTTCTCCTTCCTCTACACAACTCTCCCAACCCTAGGTAAGTGCATCTTGCCACTACATGAGAACCCTCTTTTATTTGTTCATTTGCTAGATTAGGACATGGTGATCAACATTAGAACTTGGTATTTTGTGATTTGGAGCCTCCAATCTTCTAGATCTAAGTTTTCCTATTTTTGGATTTTGCATGGTTTTGATCTATTTAAGTTGGATTTTATGGGATTTTGATGTTTTCATGTGGAAGAGCATTCAGTTTCACCCAAGTTGGAACTTTGGAAATCCGGATTTGGAGTTCGGATGGCCAAGTTACGATGCTGTGTAGCCTTGAGTTCAGCCATGGTGTTCTTGCTGTTTGGAGAAGACAGTGAGCAGTGTGCAGAGCTGATTAGCTTACACACACTGAGCTGCGCGCGCTCTTTAGCGCAGCGTACGTAGACTTGGGTACGCTTCCTGTTGGAAGCGTGTCCCCTTGAGCGTGCGTGACTTTTCACGTATGCAGCCCCCTGCGTGCGTGACTTTTCACGTATGCCGCCCCCTGCGTGCGTGACTTTTCACGTATGCCGCCCTCTGCGTGTATTACTTTTCACGTATGCCGTCCCCTGCGTGCGTGACTTTTCACGTATGCCGCCCCCTGCGTGCGTGACTTTTCACGTATGCCACCCCTTGCGTGCGTGGCTTTTCTCGTACGCAGCTCTCCTGCGGTCGTGACTTTTGGCTCTTGGAGTTTTGGCCTTATTTCTTTAAGCTTGGCTTTTCTATAGTCCTGTATATTGATATTTTATTAGATATTTTACGCCCATTTTATATCCTTACGCCTTTTGTCATGAACTTGATTTTACTTGATATGTTTGGAATGACTATTGTACATGGCATGGTATGACAAGGAACTAGCATAACACGACAGTGACCCGTAGTGGTGCACTCCTGACATGACCAACCTGACATGATAGTGGCCCGTGGCGGCTCACTCCTGACTTGTAGCATGACTTGATAACTTAACGCTGTTGCGACGGCTAACTTAACTTGACCTGCCTTGACACCGTGGGTGGTTCTTTCTTGCTTGCTTGTTAAATTCACTTGTCATGTCTTGCATCATGTCTAGGATGGGACTCCTGAGTACCACGGTCAGGAGCACCTACTAAAATGGATTAAGGTTAATAACTAGAATAACACAGTAGTCATGAAGAGATGACACAGCTACAGGCAATCCCGTTACCTGGGCGCTCTTGGGATCTGTAGCCTGCCGTCGAGTAGGGCACATTTCCAGCACACCGTCGCGTGTTGTACCCTCTAAGTCACCTAAGGGTACATTTGTCTCCCGGACGATGTACCCACCTGAATTCAACACCTAATTTTCGACCTGGGTAACCTGGATGGTCTGCAGGGCTTGTGGCTGTGGAATAATCTCACTGCATCTTGTTAGTAATTAGGCCTGTGATAACCCTAGTTAGTTAAAGTAGTAAGCCGTAGTATCTGCTTGGCCGTGATTGATTGAATGAGGTATAACCAGTTTAGCCATGTCTTGATACAGTACAAGATTGCTCCCTGTCTTGATTTTTTGCATTATTATCTTGCCGATAAATGGTAGGAAACCAAGTTCTGTTCAGAAAAAGGGTTACAACCCCGGTCCTTGTTTGGTTTACGGGTTGTAACCTGGCTATCGGAATAGTTCCATGGTTATCTCGTCGTATATCATCCTGACATGTTTTCATAAATTCTAGTTTTAATATTAGATTTTCTTGTGCTGATTGCTGGCTTTTGTTCTTATTTCGTGGCCTCCTTGTGGCACTTGCTCTTTCTGGGGTTGACCCAGTTGGTTTTGTGTGGCCAGATTTTGGAGCAGCTCTCGAGGATCTACCAAGCTTCCAGCCCAATAGTGGCGACTAGAAGGAACCCGGGCTACGAGTGGGTTTTCTATTTTGTTTCACTCACTCTATTGTAAAACTATTCTTTTGAGGCGTTTAGCCGACGAGCACCTGTTAGCTCGATGCACTTTACTTACTGTCTGCCTACGGGCTGTAAACATGATTAACAAATCCTAGGGTTGATCATGTATGACTTAACTCTTGCTAGTCCCCGCTTTTTGTACGACTAGCTTCATGATCAGCTGAATATGTAATATTTGGGACGTCTTATTATTGTATATTTAATGATCATACATCTTGCGACCTTACTTACTTGCTTGTGATTGAGACATTAGGCTTGTTCATTACAATAAGAGACTGTTGGCTTGTAGTAAACCCTCATATTTTTAGACAGCCGTGACCGTATATCGAGGTGGTTTCCATTTCAATATACGTAGCTGGCTATGTCTGCCCCCGCTCTCCAGTATTCTGGTTCTGGTGCATGACAGCGTGCGCCCCGACAAACCGGGCGACGTAGTTGCGTACTATACACATCGAAAGGCGCCTATGGATGTTGTCGACGTGTGGGAACTGACGAAACCCGATTTCGTTGCATATGTGCGACGAAATCAGTGCGTATCCGTCGAGATACCCCCGTATCGACCCTTTGCAAATTAAGTCACAACTTTGTGTACACTCATCAAATCGCGACGAAACTTGTGCCTTTGGACTCGAAATATTTTTTTGGTCCTGCGAGCCAAGTTTGGTTCAATTCTGAGAAGGTTGACTGGGACGCCGTTTTGGTGGGCCCACAATCCCACTCAACGGGCGATTTTGTGCACGGTCTACCGGAATCCAAAATTGGACATACCGTTGGGTTCATCTCATCAAAACAAATATGTAGACATGTATTTTGACGACTTCAGAGATCGTAGATATTGGTACGCATTTTGGTACAAAGTGGTTCCAACGACGGTTATCGTTTTGACCCGAAATTATGATTTTGTCCATGTTCCAGAATTTAACTTTTGGACAGGCGTTTCCTAGGCATATTTTTTATTCCAAACTCGTTCGTGATGTTTGTTGTAGCATCTGGAGTCATCTGCAAGATTTGACTTTTTTTGCTTTGTTTATTTGCCGGTTCGAGCTACTGGATTATTCTCTTTTGCACATAACCTCAGGCAAGACACCTTGCCTTTACTGTTTAAATTTCTTCCTAAATATCATGCATGCTTTTTCTTATTTTTAGCAAATAAAATATTGTTCTTTCAAAACTATATATAGATGCAAATTATTATACTTTATGCAATTGGCTTAGAGTTAAGGGACTACCATATATTTAGAGCATCTCATAAACTGTCACGATGTACCACGGGTTGTGTGTGAGTTATGAGTCGCATATAGCTTCGGACTTGCATATCGACCGTACATCGGTGCGTACAGGCCGTGCGTTAGGATATAACTGCTAATAGATTGTGTAGAAGACTTGGGAGTTATTAAGGATTAAACAGTGTCGTGGAGACGACGCATGTATAGTATCATGGGGAGAGAGGAGACAGTTATTAGTGTAGGGGCTACATGTTCAGTAGACATATAGATTTGGGCCGATAGTGTCTCATATGAGCGCTACTTACTGCCCCGGGGCCGATAGTGACTCGGATGAGCGCTACTTTCAGCCCATGGCCGATAGTGTCTCTTATGAGCGCTACCTTCTGCCACTCTCTCTCTCCATCTATGCTGAACACCTAAGCTCCTGCATAGAACGTTGTCTTCTAAAGTGCATTATTCAGCCTAGAATGGTTAGGAACCTTTACGCATGTATATTTTCTATTGAGCTCTTACTATTCAGTTTATGGCATGATATTATGTGTCTTGTTACGTTCCTCTGAGGACCTGGTTATCTCTTCAGGTGTGTGCTTCTGTGATATTGTAGGTGTTCTAGTCGAGGTCGCGATCTTCTCTTGTCACGACCCGCACCCGCTTTTCGGATACGAAGCGTGTCCAAGCCCAGCTTCGCATCGAGCGGACTCCAGCCCGACTCGAATACATAAACGCTGTCAAGGCTATGGTATACTGCCAACTCATGGCAAACAAATCAATATCTCAATCCACAATAAGAATATGAAACATGAATGAACACTATGGGTCGTGGTCTGCAGCCTACTAGCATATATGTCCGATAAGACTCTAAAAGAAATAACAAGAGTCTAAAACGGAATCAAGAAACAGGATATCTCATGATAGGGTATGAAAGCACGAACGGATAATAAACACAATAACGATACCTGAATCCCGCAAGAACCGTAAATCCTCTGCCATCCAGAACTACTAGCTAACTCCATACAATCGCTAAACCTGAGGAGATCATCAGGTCCTCAGAGGCCATAGCAAGATACATAACATACATGCCTATCTAACAGTTTTATCATGCAGGAGAAAATAAACAAGAAGAAACAGGAACACGACAATGACTACGAACACGAACACAAACTCGAACACAAACACGAACACGAACCCGAACAATGAACACTAGAACAACTACGTATAAATGAACTGCCGGATGAACGATAATCACGAGATCAATGGAAGAAACTAAACCCTCATCCCGAGTGTGGACTCTCTGGTTAGTAATAACCCTCGTCCCGAGTGTGGACTCTCTGGTGCAAATACTACATCCTCGTCCCGTGTGTGGACTCTCTGATGTAAATACCCTCGTCCCGAGCGTGGACTCTCTGGTGCAAGTCAAGTCAAGTCAAGTCTACACCCTCATCCCGAGTGTGGACTCTCTGGTGCAAATAATCGACATCCTAGTCCCGAGTGTGGACTCACGGATGTAAACAGATCAAGAAAAACACCCTCGTCCCGAGTGTGGACTCTCTGGTGCCAAGGAAACAATATCAAGGATTTAGCAGTTCAATTACACGTACTCATTCTATGACACGACTCAAGCAAGGTACTGACGAGAAACTCCAAGTGGGAACCACAAGACCAAACATGAACACGGCTATAAACAATAAAAACAACTCCACAGAAAATAACACGAAAAGCACATGTCCATAAATAATCTAAAAGCTAGAAACTGAAATAAAATGCATGTAATAAAACAGTAGAGGGAGGCAAGGTATACTTGCCTGGTGGCAGCGCGAATAACCAATAAGATACCGTCAACCGGTACGCCATAAAGTCCAAAATTCACAATTGTCTCCGAAAGCTGAAATAAACATTTCCAACGTTCTTAGAATAGTCAAATTAGCTAGGATTGCCTGTCCTTAAGTCCAATTCTGGACACAGGAGCAAAACGGTAATTTCGGGCAAAAACGGTATCTGTTGTTGGACCCGCTTTGCACCGAAAAGCGTGCCAGATACAATGGTCTCTAAAGTCGTCAAACTACATGTCTACAGATCCGGTTTTCCGATACGAACCCAACCGTATGTCCAAAGTTGGATTTCGGCGGGCCATGCACGAAATTACCTGTTGAGTAGGACCGTGGGGCCCGCAAAACGGCGTTCCGATTTTACTGTCTCAGAATCGGACCAAACTTGGCATGCAGGACCAGAAAAACGATACGGTCCTGTTGGCGCAAGTTTCGTCTTGATCTGACGAACGTGCATGAAGTAATTGGAAAATTTGCACAGAGGTCGATACGGTGAATTTCGACGGATACGTATCAAATTCGTCGCGCACACGCGACCAATTTGAATTCCGTCAAAGCCCACACGACCACGAAGCCGTTACGCAACTTTCGATGCTTTCGGTTCACGACCACGTCGCCCGATTTGGCGTGACGCACGTGGTATCGGAGAAATTTTAATATTTTGAAAACAGATTTTGATAATTTTTTCTAAACTTCCACAACTGATTTCTCTGTGCATATTTAATGATCTTTGAATCTACGAAATGATTTCTGAGCTATTATATGTGAACTAAAAGATTGTTCAAATGTATTTCAGTAAATGCTACTGGGTTGATCTGGATTCAACTTCAAACATGGAGGTTTGAACCATCGCATGCCCTGTTTACAAACAGGTATTTGACCGACTTTGTGTCGATTTTACGAGAAATCTGTCGCATAAAAAATGAATCTATGAAAAGGGGATAGAAGACCTATAGGTTGTGTACACACCTGAGCAATTGGTTCATGAAACGATCCAAGGTGCGCGACGAGAAGTCGATGCGAAGTTGGGCTCGAGATCGCTGTTGTGTCCGTTGCTGTCGTCTTGTGCGCGGGTTCCTTACTCGGTTCGGCCGGCTCCGGCGACTCGTGGCGGTTGCCACGGCGGCGGGTGGCCGCCCAGGGGTTGGGGAAGGGTGGCGTATCGAGTTTAGGGTTAGGTTTTGATCGGTTCCTCCTTCCCCTGTTTCTTTTTCTCGAGCGGTTATAAGGGGAATAATTTCCTCTCGGGCTGGGATGGTATTGCTGTGAAGGCTTTGGGGTTTGGGAAAGCATGGGCCAGGCTTGGGCCTCGGGTCTTTGGGCTGGGGGAATGGCCTGACTCTGCTGTAGTCCGGCTCGGTTTGGCCTGGCTGCTGGTTCTTGTTTCTTTTTCTATTTCTTTTTCTTTTCATTCTTTATTTATATACTAATACATATATATTTATATATATATATACACATAAATATCTGCACACCTCGTATATATATATCCTTAAATACTCAGTTAGCCAAAATATTAATAATATATATTCAGAGTATAATGTCTTATTTACAGGAAAATATACACACATATATATACATACCATTTATATAATAAATGATTTAATAAATATAACTCGTTATCATATAATAACAACAAAATAAAGTTAATGATAATAATAATCCTAATAACAATTAAAATGGTCCAATAATCGTTTTGATGGATACAACAAGCACACTACTTATCTGGCTCCCGAAGATCATACAAATTTTGTAAAACACTATTTAACAATAAAATACCTATAATCTATCTATAACAATTATTTAGAAAATAATTGCCAATTCCTAAAAATATATATACATAATATTTGTATTTACCAAATATGTCTACATAGGGCTGTAAAACGATTCAAACCGTTCGCATTCGGCTCGTGTTCAGCTCGGTCCAAGCTCGGTTTGGGCTCGTTCGTGGACTAATCGATACCGATTTCGACCATAGGTTGTTCGACTCGGTCTTGTTCGCAAACAGGCTCGAGCTCGGTTCGGTTTCTCATATTAGGACTTTTTCTATATGTTATGCCTTTTTTTAATAGATAGAAATACATTTTGTCTTAGACATTTTATTCATTTTTCTGTTCTTTATATGATGGTAAATTTATGATGTAAAGAGTATAAGTAATTCAATAAATAAAGTCTTTAAAACTTGAGAGAAACAGTATGATAGTCTATACAACATGTCCTATAAATACTCACTACTAGGGCTGTAAAACAATTCAAACCGTTCGCATTCGGCTCGTGTTCGTCCCGGTCCAAGCTCGGCTCGAATCAAACTCGTTCGATAGTTAAGTCAAACCAAGCTTGAACACTCTTTGTTCGAGCTCGTTCGTTCGATTTTCAGCCCTATGTCTACAAGGTCGTATTTGGCCCAACTATATGCCTACCTGGACTTAAATTTGACTTGGGCTTATTCTGGACAGGTTCGGTACAATCGGGTTCCCGAAAACTCAATAATATAATTAAATAATAATAAAATCTTCGGTACGGGTTAAGTCGCAACTTGGCCTGGTTTTCCTAGTTAGGACACCCCTAAAGCTTTGCATTCCCCTACCATGGCTAAATACTAGTCAAAGCACGCCACTGCACTATCCGTGCCATGATTCCTAGTCGTCTGGTACTTCAAAACTCAACCATGGCTAAAATCATCTACCGTAATAATTTACTAAATAATTAATTCTAACATTCTAAAAATTATCATTTAAATAAAATAAAATAATAATAAAATATTTTTAAAAAAATTCCGGGAAGGGGAGCTACAAATCTACCCACCTTAAAATAATTTCGTCCTCGAAATTCTAATTCATAACTATTCCTTAAAAATCAAAGTCTCCTATTACCATAATCACCTCAAATTTAATTTCTCCAAAAATATTTTATGACCTTCTCTAGTCATTTTATAACCCCGAATACTTGAGGACTTCTACCCACCTTTGGTCACACTACTCCTCAAAACACGGACACTAAAGTCTTATAATCTTCTAAGTACTTGCTAACAATTCTACCGGCAGATATCTAGGCATATGGCATCTATAATCTTGCATACCTATAAACAACCAAATATTCAATAGTCAAGCAATAATATACTATAATTAAGAATTTCTAATGAATCCTAGACAGCACAATCATTCGTCACCCCGGAATAGGAAGCGACGAGAATCAATGGTACGGAAAGCAAGGAAGTATAATCGAGAGCAAATATAGAGTTTTCAAGGACGTAGAGAATTTTTAGGAGAATTTTCAAGGCAGAGTGGATTGAGATTTCTAAGGTTTAGTCAGATGCGCAGGCTCATATCAGTACAGTTACGTAACCGATACGATATGCTCTGACCTGCATGGGCCACCAAAAAACTTGTCACGACCCGCACACGCTTTTCGGATACGAAGCGTGTCCAAGCCCATCTACGCATCGAGCGGACTCCAGCCCGACTCGAATACGTAAACGCTGTCAAGGCTATGGTATACTGCCAACTCATGGCAAACAAATCAATATCTCAATCCACAATAAGAATATAAAATATGAATGAACACTATGGGTCGTGGTCTGCAGTCCACTAGCATATATGTCCGATAAGACTCTAAAAGAAATAACAAGAGTCTAAAACGGAATCAAGAAATAGGATATCTCATGATAGGGTATGAAAGCATGAGCGGATAATAAACACAATAACGATACCTGAATCCCGCAAGAACTGTAAATTCTCTGCCATCCAGAACTACTAGCTAACTCCATACAATCGCTAAACCTGAGGAGATCATCAGGTCCTCAGAGGACATAGCAAGATACATAATATACATGCCTATCTAACAGTTTTATCATGCGGGAGAAAATAAACAAGAAGAAATAGGAACACAACAATGACTACGAACACGAACACAAACTCGAACACAAACACGAACACGAACCCGAACACACGAACACTAGAACAACTACGTATAAATGAACTGTCGGATGAACGATAATCACGAGATCAATGGAAGAAACCAAACCCTCATCCCGAGTGTGGACTCACGGGTTTGAACTAAACACTAACCCACGTCCCGAGTGTGGACTCTCTGGTTAGTAATAACCCTCGTCCCGAGTGTGGACTCTCTGGTGTAAATACTACATCCTCGTCCCGTGTGTGGACTCTCTGATGTAAACACCCTCGTCCCGAGTGTGGACTCTCTGGTGCAAGTCAAGTCAAGTCAACACCCTCGTCCCGAGTGTGGACTCTCTGGTGCAAATAATCGATATCCTAGTCCCGAGTGTGGACTCACGGATGTAAACAGATCATGAAAAACACCCTCGTCCCGAGTGTGGACTCTCTAGTGCCAAGTAAACAATATCAAGGATTTAGCAGTTCAATTACACGTACTCATTCTATGACACGACTCAAGCAAGGTACTGACGAGAAACTCCAAGTGGGAACCACAAGACCAAACATGAACACGGCTATAAACAATAAAACAACTCTACAGAAAATTACACGAAAAGCACATGTCCATAAATAATCCAAAATCTAGAAACTGAAATAAAATACATGTAATAAAACTGTAGAGGGAGGCAAGGTATACTTGCCTGGTGGCAGCGCGAAGAACCAATAAGATACCGTCAACCGGTACGCCATAAAGTCCAAAATCTACAATTGTCTCCGAAAGCTGAAATAAACATTTCTAACGTTCTTAGAATAGTCAAATTAGCTAGGATTGCCAGTCCTTAAGTCCAATTCTGGACACAGGAGCAAAACGATAATTTTGGACAAAAACGGTATCCGTCGTTGGACCCACTTTGCACCGAAAAGTGTGCCAAAGTCAATGGTCTCTAAAGTCGTCAAACTACATGTCTACGGATCCGGTTTTCCGATACGAACCCAACCATATATCCAAAGTTGGATTCCGGCGGGCCGTGCACAAAATCGCCCATTGAGTGGGACCGTGGGGCCCGCAAAACGACGTTCCGATTTTTCTGTCTCAGAATCGGACCAAACTTGGCATGCAGGACCAGAAAAACGATACGATCCTGTTGGCGCAAGTTTCGTCTTGATCTGATGAACGTGCATGAAATAATTAGGAAATTTGCACAGAGGTCGATACGGTAAATTTCGACGGATACGCATCAAATTCGTCGCGCTCACGCGATCAATTTGAATTCCGTCAAAGCCCACACGACCACGAAGCCGTTACGCAGCTTTCAATGCTTTCAGTTCGCGACCACGTTGCCCAGTTTGGCGGGACGTACGTGGTATCGGAGAAATTTTAATATTTTGAAAACAGATTTTAATAATTTTTTCTAAACTTCCACAACTGATTTCTCTGTGCATATTTAATGAACTTCGAATCTACAAAATGATTTCTGAGCTCTTATATGTGATTTAAAATATTGTTCAAATGTATTTTAGTAAATGCTACTGGGTTGATCTGGATTCAACTTCAAACATGGAGGTTTGAACCATCGCATGCCCTGTTTACAAACATATATTAGACCGACTTTGTGTCGATTTTACGAGAAATCTGTCGCATGACAAATGAATCTATGAAAAGGGGATAGAAGACCTATAGGTTGTATACACACTTGAGCAATTGGTTCGTGAAATGATCCAAGGTGCACGACGAGAAGTCGATACAAAGTTGGGCTCGAGACCACTGCTGTGTCCGTTGCTGTCGTCTTGTGCGCACGTTCCTTGCTCGGTTTAGCCGGCTCCGGTGACTCATGACGGTTTCCACGACGGCGGGTGGCCGCCCAGGGGTTGGAGAAGGGTGGCGTATCGAGTTTAGGGTTAGGTTTTGATCGGTTCCTCCTTCCCCTGTTTCTTTTTCTCGAGCGGTTATAAGGGGAATAATTTCCTCTCGGGCTGGGATAGTATTGCTGTGAAGGCTTGGGGGCTTGGGAGAGCATGGGCCAGGCTTGGGCCTCGGGGCTTTGGGCTGGGGGAATGGCCTGACTCTGCTGTAGGCCGGCTCGGTTTGGCCTGGCTGCTGGTTCTTATTTCTTTTTCTATTTCTTTTTCTTTTTATTCTTTATTTATATACTAATACATATATATTTATATATATATATATATATATATATATATATATATATACACATAAATATCTGCACACCTCGTATATACATATCCTTAAATACTCAGCTAGCCAAAATATTAATAATATATATATTCAGAGTATAATGTCTTATTTACAGGAAAATATACACACACATATATACATACCATTTATATAATAAATGATTTAATAAATATAACTCGTTATCATATAATAACAACAAAATAAAGTTAATGATAATAATAATCCTAATAATAATTAAAATGGTCCAATAGTCATTTTGATGGATACAACAAGCACACTACTTATCTGGCTCCCGAAGATCATACAAATTTTGTAAAATACTATTTAACAATAATAATACCTATAATCTATCTATAACAATTATTTAGAAAATAATTTCCAATTCCTAAAAATATATATGCATAATATTTGCATTTACCAAATATGTCTACAAGGTCGTATTTGGTCCCACTACATGCCTACCTGGACTTGAATTTGACTTGGGCTTATTCTGGACAGGTTCGGTACAACCGGGTTCCCGAAAACTCAATAATATAATTAAATAATAATAAAATATTCAGTACGGGTTAAGTCGTAACTTGGCCTGGTTTTTCTAGTTAGGACACCCTTATAGCTTTGCATTCCCCTACCATGGCTAAATACTAGTCAAAGCACGCCACTGCACTATACGTGCCATGATTCCTAATCGTCTGGTACTTCAAAACTCAACCATGGCTAAAATCATCTACCGTAATAATTTACTAAATAATTAATTCTAACATTCTAAAAATCATTATTTAAATAAAATAAAATAATAATAAAATATTTTAAAAAAATTCCGGAAAGGGGAGCTACATCTCTATTCATTCGGAGATGACGTGTCTTGGATTTTTCTTTGCTACTCCCGCCAAATCATTCTGTTTCCATATATATTTTTTCTTACTTGTTGGTAGTGGATTTGTCTTTGCCCAACGTCTTGTACAAAGACTTATTACAGTTGATTTTATGATATCTTTTATTCTTCATTTGTGGATAAAATTAGATTACTCTTGGTTTACTGTATTTTACAGTTTATGTATTCATACGAGGTTTTCATATATTGGAGTATGCTTCATATGTATGCAGCTGGCATGGATACGTACCTAGTCCTAAGTATTTTGGGACTGGGGCGTTACATGTAATTATAGTGGGCCATGCAGGTCGAGTTTGTCACTTCGGTTACGTTACTGTACCGATGTGAACCTGCAACATAGGATTAGAATATAGGAATCTCATCCATACAGCTTGACCTCTTCCCTTGGCTTCAAATTTCGAACTCTCGTTCGACTTTCTTGAATTGCATCTTGCTTGATTACTTTCTACCGTTGATTCTTAATTTCGTACTTAGTGTCAACTAGGAAGATGACTACACTAGTATATGCTCATAGGTCAAACACATGGCTAGAATGGTTATATGGGCAATTGGAATACATTTAAGACTCTAATTGAGTTAAAAAAGTTTTTTTTTAAAGTGTGATTTAATGATTAGTAATTTGTAAAGTAGGATATTACCATTGAAAGTTTTAATCTTGAGATTTTCAAATAGTAAACACCATAGGATTGATACTGCAGGAAGAAGAAAAAATACATAGCTAGATTCTTTATACCATTGATTTAAAAAATTGATTGGATTTTTGAGTTTTGATATTTATGAATCATGGGGTTATAGCTATACATCTTTGAACAAATATAAAATTGATTTGATTTTCGAGTTGTGATATTTATGATTTATCGGGTTATAGCTATACCACTTTGAACAAATATAAAGTTGATTTGATTTTCGAGTTGTAATATTTATGATTTATTGGATTATAGTTATATACCTTTGAATAGTTATAAATTTGGTTTGAAAATGATCTTAGATTTCAAATGTGGTTGTAGAAATTATTTAAATTTGCGTTGTACAACTTACAATTTTCGTGTTTAGTAAATTTTGAATTTTAAGTGGAAGTAATGATGGTGAATTTTGGTTTAAAATATTTGAAAGTTATAAAAATGATTTTTGAGAATTTTTTATTTTAAATTGTGTCCTATGATGGAGGATTTACAAATCTATTTAGATTTTTGGTTTTAAAAAAATATATATTATGACTAATAAGATTTTTAAAAATTTAGTTTAATGTTGGATTGCTAATATTATAAATTTTTAAAAAAATAAAAATCAAAATCAAAATATATTAATGATGTGATAAGGTTGTTTTGATTGATTAAATAAAGTTACCATTGAAAAGTTGTGATTATGTTGGAATGACTTAGTATGAATAGAAGTTATAATTTATGAGTGCATTAAATTTTTGAGCTAAAATTTTGAGATTGCTTTGTATGTGCTGGAAATTTTTATCTGGGGAGCTATTAATTTTTGTGAGTTTTAAAGTTATGATTGATTATGGATATTTTATATATAGACTCATGATTTATGAACTCTTGAGTTTAGAAGTTGAATTGAAAATGTAAAATTTTGAAGAAGTCAGTAGTAATATGATAAAATTTTGCTTTGAGATTTATGGAAGTGATTTAAATTTTTTTCATGATAAATTTGAACGGCTTGGAGTGAATACAAATTTTGGTGGTTTATTTTTGAAAATTTTATTAAGAAACTTTTGGAGGAAACTTGAGTTAAAATCTTAATGGTAAGCCATCAAGATAGCTCTAATAAGATAGATGTACTCCACACTAAATGTCATATCACTCATGACCATGATAGTAGTATGTACGCAAGTATTGTTAGCCATCTACCAAACTATGCGACTGTATCCCAATCTTGACTTACTCGACCCTTCATCGTGACCTACTAACCGTTTGCGGATTGAATAACGAATTGATCGCTCCTTGACTGTATTCATCTAGAAGACTATCTTCTCACTAGAACCGTGTCCCTAAATTATTATTTTACTGGATTCCTTAATTAATTTTATCTCATGCTTTAACTTGATCTCCATTATTATTGTGCATAAATTGTCACCCCATGAACTCCCACTTTCTATTTTTGATCTTTTGGCGTCCCTTACCGTGACTTGGATATTTGGAGTACAACACTAGGCTTTTCCTTCCAACAAATTTCATATGTAAGGCCTAGACAAGCCCACCTTCATGTACACATATCATGCCCCACTAAAACACGTCTTCTTGCACTCTATTTTCTTGATATGACTTTCTGGTCAAAATGGCCAAACTATAATTTTTACCATGACACCAAAATACTTCATGACTTCAATTAAGAGACCCAACCCTGACTCATTTCTTCCAACCCGATATGTGATTATGTTCTACGTAATTCCTTAAATGCTTAAATTCGTGGTTTATCTTGATTGCTTGACCCATTGTCCCATCACACTACTAGTTTAACTCTTGTAAGTTGGGTAGAATACCTCACCACCTAACAAACCTTTTTCCTTGTGAACCACATTGGTAAGTTCACTTAGACTATAAATTCAGAGGACCCTACCTTATCTAGTCTACCAAGCCAAATGAAGAAACACTGGGACAACTGTATAGGCCCAAACTTCGGGCGAGCCTTGATTTTTAAAAGATCTTATACTATTTAAAATTTTCTTCATCAGTACCTCCCCTGTTCATATTTTGACTATCTCATGCTGCTAATGTAACTTCAGTTTTGCAAGCTTTTTTCGTTATCAAGCATGATCATGACATATTTTATTGGGTGCACCCACTAACATATTGTCTAATCAGAACCGGTGCATGATGGTCTGATCAACCTATTGCACTTTGGTTCGCTTTTCATATATTATTCTACATGGATGGAGACATAGTTAAACTTGCCTTAGAGTCTCATCCGCGACAGCCTTGGCAATTTTCTTTTGAATTATTTTCGTCGCCAATGAACCCCGCATTCGTACTCAATAGCACCGTCTTTGAAACCTTTTTGTTCTTGTCTTTTACTTATTTTGGAAAGACAAGGCACTGTACTTGCTAGATAGACTCAAGGTATCAACTTTGGTTGCCCTATTAGTTATTTATACATGAAATGTAGATAACCACCGACCGACTCATGTGGCTATATCCTCGCCTTTAACTACTCCACATTCCTCAACCCTAGAATTGTTATCATGCCCTCCCAATTATTCTGGAGCACTCGAGAATGATTCTAATCGTTCACTTAAATCCAACTCTCAACCAAGACGATTAGTATCCAGTTTCTCTCTAGGAATCACATCTTCCAAATGTCTAAATCATTCTCTTTGATCTACTCAATTCTTTATTACTCTCCAAATTGGATTATCAAAATTTGCTACCTTCCCTAGCAACCTTTATTCAATTCCATAATCATGATATATTCTTGTATATATCAGCTTCACAATTTTCTAATGCATGGATGTGTTGAACGTCGTTTCCTCGCCTCCTCCAAATTTAACCGTATTTTGTTATTGATGAATTCTTTATATCCCTCAACCCTACCTACCCTGTAGCTCCCCTTCCCAAAAATTTTAAAATATTTTATTTGTTATTTTAATTGATTTACTTGGTGATTATTAAATTTTAATAGATAATTTCTAGAAATTCGATATACGTAAATTATACGTATTATCATTAATATCTAATGGTGTTGTAGAATAATTGTGAGAGTTGGCAGACCAAAGAAAGACTTGGTGTAATAGGATGCATACAAGATACATTGATTTATTTCATTTTGTTACCATACTTATTATTATTATTATTATATTATTACTCTTACTATTATTATTGTTATTACTATATTATTTCTTAGTGTACCTGTGTATGTGTATATATATAAATATACATATATACATAATATATGGGTGTATAAATAAATAACGTATAGATGTATACGTACAAATATAATATGTGTGTATGTAGGTATATATATGAATAAAGATATACATACGTATATGTGCGTGTATAAGATATATATAGGTATGTATATATAAATATATTAAATGGGGGTATTTAGATGTATATATAAATATATTATGCAAATGTGTGCATTTGTATACATATATAATATTATATAGATGTGCAGGAGATATAGATGCAGGAGTTATTATCTATATATATAGATATATATACCTACTAACAATAGAAAGAAATGAAGGAAAAAAAAGAATAAGAATGACTAGCAGTAGCAGCCAGCATGAGCCAACCGAATTTCCCCCAAAGCCCCAAGCTCAGGCATGACCCAAGCCCACGTGAGGCCGAGACCCCCTGTGTTTTCTCTCAGCCCACATGAGGCCGAGACCCCCCTGCGAGGAGAATACAAGAGAGACCCGAGCCCTGTATATATATACTTGATATATAGGTCGACGAAATCAACGGCAAACCCTAACCCCAATGCGCGCCACCACTCCAGGCTGCGCACCCCTCCCCGCGCGCGTGCGTACGCGCCGCCGCAGGCGCCCTCCGGCCGGCCAGGCGCGGCGACGAGGCGGCAATGGCCGCTGAACAGTGCCAACAGGACTTCTACGGCAGAACAGCAGTTTTCCCGACCCAGGTTCGACCTCTCTTTGCTCCTTCATCTCGAAGTCTATCGACGAACCTATTGGTTCGTCGCAATCACAATATATAGGGCTAGGAGGCCTGACAAATAGTTCAACCTTAGGTGCCCTAGATTTTCCAGAAATTAAGTCGAAAGTTCGACGAAAAATCTGTTCGTAAACAGGACGATTACAGTCCAAACTTCCATGTTGGGAGACGAATTGAGGATGATCCATTAACTTATTAGAAAAACTATTTGAAGACAGTCCTAGACACCATGTAGGGCTTCACAACCCTTTTTGCGGATTTGGAAATCATCGACTAAGCGTCGAGAAATTGAATCCCAAAGTTTTCCAAAAACCTGTTTTCAAAAACTAAAAAATTGTTCCACACGACGTGCGTCACGCCAATCGGGACGACGTGGACGCGAACCGAAAGCATCGAAAGCTGCGTAACGGTTTCGTGGTCGTGTGAGCTTTGACGGAATTCAAATTGGTCGCGTGTGCGCGACGAATTTGATGCGTATCCGTCGAAATTTCCCGTATCGTGCACGTTGCAAATTCTCCAATTACTTTGTGCACGTTCGTCAAATCGAGACGAAACTTGCGCCAACAGAACCGTATCGTTTTTTTTGGTCCTGCATGCCAAGTTTGGTCCGATTCTGAGACCGTTGACAAAATTACCGTTTTGCGGGCCCCACGGTTCCACTCAACGGGCGATTTTGTGCACGACCCGCCGGAATCCAACTCTGGACATACGGTTGGGTTCGTATCGGAAAACTGGATCCGTAGACATATAGTTTGACGACTTTAGAGACCGTTGACTCTGGCACGCTTTTCGGTGCAAAGCGGGTCCAACGGCGGACATCGTTTTTGCCCGAAATTACCGTTTTGCCCCTGTGTCCAGAATTAGACTTAAGGACAGGCAATCCTAGCTAATTTGACCCTTCTGGACACGTTGGTGATATTTGTTTTAGCATCCGACAATGTTTGTAGATATTTTTTCTAGGTGTCACCATTAGTTGGTCAATTCTTATATTTCCGTAATTCGGAATTAGTACAACCTCATAGTTTAATACTTAGAGACTAGAATTGATCCTCCTTTGACCAGGTTGACTATATTAACCACAAATCAACTATAGGTCAACCATTGGCTTAGTTTGACCCGGATTGAACTAGAATTTGACTTTAGTTGACCTAGTGGACTTGTTGATTGGACTTTGACCTAGAAGGACCTAGAACTAACTAGAATGTACTGTAGATTACTTTTATTTCATGTTAGACTCTTTTGTGACTTGTGATTGCTCTGAATAGGACACTGTGACTCCAGTTGGACATCTACACTTATCAGCGGCTTGGATTACCAGGCGAGTACAGTTTATTGTCTGCATTTCGATATTGATTTTCACTATATTTCATTGATTAGTCATTGGTTATGTGATTATTTTCTATTATAAATTGTTGAGTCGGGAATGAGAAGTACCAAGGATGTGTGATCTGACCTTAGACCGTGTAGACCGTGTAGACCGTGTTGCATTTATTTCTTGTAGACCGTGTAGACCGTGTTACTTTTATTTCAAGTAGACCGTGTAGACAGTGATTTATTTATTGCAAAGTAGACAGTGTAGACCGTGATTATTATTGCATTTAAACTGTGTAGTTCGTGATTATTATTCTGTAGACAGTATTTCTTTATTGCAATATTTTCTGTAGACCGTGTAATTGTAGACCGTGTAACTGTAGACCGTGTAATTGTAGACCGTGTAACTGTAGACCGTGTAACTGTAGTCCGTGTAACTTTAGACCGTGTAGACCGTGTCGCATAATTGTCCCGAGATCGATCACATATCAAAGGTACTTCTAACAGTGGGGAAAGTATATGTGTCTATTTATTTACTATTGATTTTCTGTCTTTTCCTACGGCTTTACAGTTTATTTTCAAAACTCATGATTGATGTCTAACCTTTGTTTTATAGTCATTTTCTTTATTGAAATTGCATTCAGTGAATTGTGCTCGTTCTATTCCTGACTGGAAACCAACATTTTCAGGTTAGCCGTGGATTCACTTAGCTTGGGGAGTGACGGGTGTACTTGCAGACGAAAGCCTAGTGACCAGCTAGATAGACGAATTATAGTCATTCCATATTTGTACAAGTTTATATTTTTCTACAAATGTAAAACTTGTGATCTTTGTAAATCAAATTAATGTTGTGAATGAGCATTATTTATGATTTTGGATCTTCATGGCCGTGACAGTGTACTACCGCCGACACTGCGGCGTAGGCTGGCTTGGACACGTCTCGTATCCGTTTAAAAAAAAAATGGGTGCGGGTCGTGACAAGTTTTTGTGGTGGCCCATGCAGGTCTGTCTTCGCAAATCATGCGAACTCGTGATAGTACTTAAGTTAGATGTACTATTGCGAGCCTGCAACTAGAACATGCTCATTCACGAACAAGGATTAATTTAATTGAATGGCTAGGACTAGGAGTCCCTTACACAAATTGACCGATGGGTAGTCTAGGCCATGCAATTTAGGGTGAATGTTATTAATTTTGATAGTTGTCAAATCTCCATAGGTACACTCTTACCTCTTGATTGAAAGTTATGGTCCCATATGATTCACTTAGAGAGGCAGAGCTTCCTGGAATTGATGATCACACCTAAACGAATTACTCAATTCCTTCTCGTTGCCTCTTTAGATATCATTCTCATATTAGTCCAAAGTGCCTATTTAGTTCCTATTTTGCCCCAGGAATTATTATTTCTGATTGGGTTATCCATATGCAAACCTCGAGTTAGTTTCGATTCAAGTTTTTTCTCAAAGGCTTGAATACACATGGAATAGTTAGAATATTTGTATTTCTTTGTCTTCAGTTATTTCCTCCCTGTTTACCTTTTATTTTAAAGGTTGTGACTGATAGATACCTACGCTATCTCATAGTCAACATGTTTGAATATCTAGAAGCTCAGAAATTCTTACAGATATAGTTAAAGGAATGTTAGTTAACTCGTAATGGCAGGACTGCAGCGCACTGTCGCCATTTATTTAAATTCTGGAGACTATGGGTCCATTGCAGCCAGCAGCGCACTGGCAAGGCACGACCCCTAGAGTTAAAATTGGTTTAAGAAAATATAGGTTATAGAATTTTGCTAGAAATATGACTAGTGGTCCACTCTTGATCGTAGTTATCCTTGAGCCAATATTGGATAGAGTTAAGAAGTGTTTGACTTTGTATCATATCCGAGGCCGAACCCCCTACCTCCTTCTCACCTATATAGGAATGTATAAAGAGGCCGAACCCCCTTCCTCCTTCTCACCTATATACATATATATATATATATATATATATATATATATATATATATATATATATATATATATATATATATATATATATATGTATGTTTAGAAAACTCAAACCTAATCAAATTCCTTCCTCCTCCTCTCTCCTCCACTCACCCCGTACCTCCCTCGGCGAGCCCTCGGCCAGCATCAGCCCCGCCTCACGGTCGCCATGGCAACAGCGGCAACAACAACGAGAACATCAACAACCACAATAGAATTCAACTTTTAGGTACCTAACTTCTCCGTTGGATTTCTCTCTCGATTCTAGTCTATTTTTAGATCCGTAAATTCGTGTAGAAAGCCCACATGACCCTCTTCAAGATCCCCCAGGTGGATTTTGACATGGCCATCCAACTTGCTCGAAAAATCGAGATGAAGTTGGAGAAAAACCACATTTCTGAAATATTAAAAACTATTGGAAAACACCACCTTGTCGGCCAATTTTCATTCTGTACTTTAAGATTTTGTAGAAACTAATTGAAGACAGTCAAAGAAAACATAACCGAGATTGTAACGCACCTTCTGGATTCACTTTTCATCTAATGTGTAAAAAGTTACACGTTGTTAAAGTTTCACGAAAAATTGTAAATTCTATTTTCAAAAAGTAGAAAAACACCCGATACGGCGTGCGCCCCGAAAAATCGGGCGACGTGGTCGCACACTATACGCATCGAAAGGCGCGTATGGATGTTGTCGACATGTGGGAACTGACGGAACACGATTTCGTTGCATATGCGCGACGAAATCAGTGCGTATCCGTCGAGATACCCCCGTATCGACCCTTTGCAAATTAAGTCACAACTTCGTGTACACTCATCAAATCGTGACAAAACTTACGCCATTGGACTCGAAATATTTTTCTGGTCCTGCGAGCCAAGTTTGGTTCAATTCTGAGAAGGTTGACAGGGACGCCATTTTGGTAGGCCCACAATCCCACTCAACGAGCGATTTTGTGCACGGTCCACCGGGATCCAAAATTGGACATACCGTTGGGTTCATCTCATCAAAATAAATCTGTAGACATGTAGTTTGACGACTTTAGAGACCATGGATATTGGCACGCATTTCGATGCAAAGCGGGTCCAACGGCGGATATCGTTTTGACCCGAAATTATGATTTTGCCCCTGTTCCAGAATTTAACTTTTGGACAGGCGTTTCCTAGGCATATCTTTTATTCCAAACTCGTTCGTGATGTTTGTTGCAGCATCCGGAGTCATCTGCGGGATTTGACTTTTCTTGCTTTGTTTATTTGTCGGTTCGAGCTACTGGATTATTCTCTTTTGCACATAACCTCAGGCAAGACATCTTGCCTTTACTGTTTAAATTTCTTGCTCAATATCATGCATGCTTTTTCTTATTTTTAGCAAATAAAATATTATTCTTTTAAAACTATATATAGATGCAAATTATTATACTTTATGCAATTGGCTTAGAGTTAAGGGACTATCATATGTTTAGAGCATCTCATAAACTGTCACGATGTGCCACGGGTTATGTGTGAGTTGTGAGTTGCATATAGCTTCGAACTTGCGTATCGATCGTACATCGGTGCATACAGGCCATGCGTTAGGATATAACTGCTAATAGATTGTGTAGAAGACTTGGCAGTTATTAAGGATTAAACAGTGTCGTGGAGACGACGCATGTATAGTATCATGGGGAGGAAGGAGACGGTTATTAGCGTAGGGGCTACATGTTCAGTACACACATAGATTTGGGCCGATAGTGTCTCGTATGAGCGCTACTTACTGCCCCGGGGCCGATAGTGACTCGGATGAGCGCTACTTTCTGCCCACGGCCGATAGTGTCTCTTATGAGCGCTACCTTCTGCCACTCACTCTCTCTCCATCTATGCTGAACACCTAAGCTCCTGCGTAGAATGTTTTCTTCTAAAGTGCATTATTCCACCTAGAATGGTTAGGAACCTTTACGCATGTATATTTTCTATTGAGCTCTTACTATTCAGTTTATGGCATGATATTATGTGTCTTGTTATGTCCCTCTGAGGACCTGGTTATCTCTCCAGGTGTGTGCTACTGTTATATTGCAGGTGTTCTAGTCGAGGTCGCGATCTTCTCTATTCATTCGTAGATGACGTGTCTTGGGTTTTTCTTTGCTACTCCCGCCAAATCATTCCGTTTTCATGTATATTTTTTCTTACTTGTTGGTAGTGGATTTGTCTCCGCCCAACGTATTGTACAAAGACTTATTACAGTTGATTTTATGATATCTTTTATTCTTCATTTGTGGATGAGATTAGATTACTCTTGGTTTACTGTATTTTACAGCTTATGTATTCATACGAGGTTTTCATATATTGGAGTATGCTTCATATGTATACAGGTGGCATGGATACGTACATAGTCCTAAGTGTTTTGGGACTGGAGCGTTACACTACCATCTGAGGGAAACCCTTCCAAAACACGAAGAGTCCTGAGCTCTTTGATGTGTGCGTTAAATGTTGCATCTTCACCATGCCCAGAATCGTCGATACCGGTCCTGGAGAAATTTGCTAGCTAGAACCCTTCCAAAACACGAAGAGTCCTGAGCTCTCTGATGTGTACATCAAGGGTTGCATCTTCACCGTGCCCAGAATTGCCGATATCGATCCTGGAGAAATTTGCTAGCCAGATCCCTACAAAACAGGCAGAAAGAAAGTCAGACTTAGAAAACTACAGAAAAAACTAAGTCCTGAAGGCTCCTATGCGCCTAAAGGGATATGCGCCCAAAACTAGACATACGGGCGCATAACACACTAACAGTAAGCAGGCATATAACATGCCAGTACTTAGAGGGCACATAACGTGGCAGCACGTAGGCGCATAGCACACCGCAGTACTGGCGCATGACTTCTGTGGGCGCATAGTAATGCTCACAGAAGTATGTTGCCTTAGGCACAAGCACCCGGGCAGAAAAAAAGTCCAAGCGTCGTAAATTAATGCTCGAGACTTTGTTTTTTTGAAGCATGTCCTCACCCAGAATCGGGTCCTGTACTACCGAAGACGCTGCCGCAGGGGGAGAGTCACTCGGCGCAGCCCCCTTGCCCTTCGCAGATCTCTTGGCGACCTTGGGAGACATGGTTCTCAAAGAAAGAAGACGAAGAGTTTTTCTGAAAAATTCAAACAAAAAGGGATAATGAAATTTCTCTCTCCTCCAAGGGTTTATTTATAGGCACGGGCTATACTATGCGTCCGCCTGCAGTATGCGCCTATTGTGTACTATGGGCCCATTACAGCCTATGTGCCCACGTGAAGGATCAGCTCTCTGCATACTATGCGACTGTCCCTTACTGACGTGGACGACATATGAAGGATGGACTGCTTCAAATTTCGTTCCGATGAATCTGTCAGTTCGGATTTTGAGGAAAATCTCAACAGTCGTATCTCCCTGACAGGCTGGCCAAAACAACTATTCGCCCAAGGAGAGGGCCGTGCTATGCGCCCTTTGCCTCACAAGAAGACGATCCATGCTTCTTTCAAAGTATTTTGAACATTGTTCAAGTATCGAAAACTTTGAAGGGGGTCTTGTAGAAGCATGAAAAATTTCAACAAATAAAGCCCCATGCGTCCAAGTCAGTATAGCTCCATTCGCCCAAGTCAGTGAAGCCCCATGCGCCCAATCAGTAGAGCTCTATACGCCCAGCCAACGAAGCTTCATGCGCCCAGTCAGTACAACTTCATGCGCCCAGCCAGCGAAGATCCATGCGCCCAAGACTAACTCCCCCGAAAGGAGGGCGTATAGCCTGAGACATGGCTATGCGCCCAAGCCTGAATCAGTCAAAGCCATGATCAAAACGTGCACCGAAGCACACGGCCACGTCAGTCTCCATGAGCAGTCGTGCACCGAAGCATGCGGCCACGTCAACGCCACGACCAACCCACGATCTTGCAGCATGTATGCGCCTACGTCCTATGCGCCCAAAGCAGGACTATGCGCCCACATAAGAACCAGCGTGTTTCTTCATGTGGGTGTATAACACCATTCCAGCTCAGGAACTACTATAAAAGGGGGGCCTCATCCCTCTTCAAACACACAGAACGGAGAGCATTTTCAGGAGCCAAATTGCTGCACTTCTTGCCAGTGAGCCGAGAGTTAGCAATTTTCTTAGGTTTTCTCCCACTTTTGTAATCGGAGTGTCAACGGAGTAAAGGAGCAACTGCCGCTCGATCTCCATCGTCCCATTCCCCAGAATTCTTTTTTGTACTCGGGGATCCTCAGCGCAGGATCTCTCAGGCATACTCGATTTGTGGTGCCTTGCGCCAATAAAAGAAAAGACAGTATTTTCTTCTTCTTTTTTGTGTGTGTCCACAGAATTATTTGTTTTGCTTCTTTTCTCGCAAGACAGCGTAGGAGTAAACCGTCAAACGTTCGTCGGTAGAGTGTCTTTGTAGTATGATTATAATAAAATCTGAGTGACCGCCGTCGAATTGTTGTAGCCTCCTTAGGATCTTCGGGTAAGATATCATGGACCACAAAGTCTATGAAAGGATCCCTCCAGTCTTTATCGATGGCACAAATTTCAACTGAATTATTGAATTCTAAGTTTGGGTTGTTAGCTTCAGTATCTAAGTTATTCTCGACACAAAATAACTCTCTATTAGTGATGATGATCATTTGTTGCCTTCTTACGGGAATTGCTAATACTGCTGTAAGATTAGCGAGTGCATCAGCTTCAGTGTTACACGCTCGGCGTACATACTCGATGAATAAGTCTTTGAATGAAGTAGCCATCCTGATTGCTGCATCATGATATGGAACCAGATCTTGATGTCGAACTTCGTATGTGCCTCTAATTGATTGACAATCAATTTGGAGTCTCCGTAAACTTCAAGATACTCAATATCTAATTGTTTAGCCAATTGGAGTCCAATGAGCAGTGCGTAGTATTCAGCCACATTATTGGAACACGACTCATCTAATGAATAAGCTCTTTGAATAGCTAACCCTTCTGGTGAGACGAGGACAATTCTGACTCCAGCAACAATAACATCTTTTGGTCCAATTCTGGATGCACCAACAAAGAATAAATGCCATGTAAGAATTTCTTCTAAAATCATGTTGGACTCCAAGGTTTCATCTAGAATCTCATCGTAGAGTTTAGACGTTTCGGGAATTGGATGAGCTGCCAGAAAGTCAGCAAGGGCTTGACCTTTAACAGACTTTTGAGGAACATAAACCATATCATATTGTGCTAACAATATGGCCCATGTTGCAAGCTTGGAATTGAGTGTACTGGGCTTCTTCATCAAAACCCGGAGAGGGTTAACTCTAGAAATAACGTGAATATTTTGGCCAGTGATATAATGTCTCATTTTTTGAACAACAAACATCAAAGCCAGACATTCTTTTTCAATTGGAGTGTATCGATGCCCAACTCCAATCATTGTGCCTAAGATAATAAATAGCCTGCTTATGACCTTCTTTATTCTTCTGAGCTAATAAAGCACCTAGGAAATGGTCTATTGCTCGAACATACATCAGGAAGGATATTCCTGACATTGGAGGCACTTGAACTGGAGGGTTCATCAAGTACCGTTTTATATCTTCAAATGCTTGTTGACATTCTTCAGTCCAAATAAAAGACACACCTTTTCTCATGAGTTGAGTGAATGGTCTACAGCATCCAGAGAGATTTGAAATAAATCTCTTGATATACGCAAGCCATCCCTGGAATCCTCGCAGCTCTTTTAGGTTGCAAGGAGGATGCATCTCTTGAATGGCTTTAATTTTTTCAGGGTCAACGTGTATAACTTTAGAGGTAATAACGAATCTAAGAAATTTGCCACTAGAGACTCCCAGGAATGACTTGGTGGGATTCATCTTGAGTTGATGCTGGCGCATTAGATCGAAAATAGTTCTCAAGTCCTGAATGTGATCTTCTTTTAGACGACTTTTGACAGAAATATCGTCAACATAACATTCAACAGTCTTTCGTAAATGATCACGAAAGATAGTACTCATGGCCTGCTGATAAGTTGTACCAGCATTCTTAAGACCAAATGGCATGACGGTGTAGCAATAAACTCCAAGGGGAGTGCGAAAAGATGTATATTTTTTATCTTCTGGATGCATTTTGATTTGATTATATCCTGAGAATCCATCCATAAAGGACATACGTTCAAATTCTCAAGTATTATCTATCATGACATCAGTGATTGGAAGAGGGAATTCATCTTTCGGACAAGCTTCATTAAGGTCTCTGAAATTGATGCACACTCGAACTTTTTATGTTTTTTTCAAAACTGGGACAACATTGGCCACCCAGTCCGGATGTTGTTCTTCTCTGACGAAATGGTAGGCGATGAGTTTCTTGACTTCAGCTTCTATGGCATCCATCATGTCATGTCGAAATCGACGTTGTTGCTGTTTGACTGGCTTCGTATTTGGTAGGATGTTGAGCTTGTGGGTAGCGATCTGAGGATCCAATCCCGGCATGTCTTCATAGCTCCAGGCAAATACATTAATGTATTCTCTAATAAGCTGGATTAGTTCTTCTTTATCTGTTTCAAGGAGGCTTTCGCAGACAAATATTAGTTTTGGGAAAATTTTATCTCCAACATTGACTTGAACCAACTGATCTTCAGTATGTGGCTCACGTTGTTCAAAGCGAATCTCCCATTGAGTATCCACCCTTTGTGTCCAAGGATCAGATTCAGAGACTTCGGTAAAATCTATGTCATCTTCTGATAACTCAGCAGTTCCCATATTGGAAGATAGAGTCACTCGATGGACGTGCCCTATACTGGTATCTGAATCCCATAAGACAGAATCAAAAAAGTTAGATCGTTCTTCTTCATCGGATTCGGAAGCTTATGGAATCGAAATTGGTGAAGTATAACCTAATCCCTGCTTCGTTTTGCTATAGTATTGTTGTGATTTTCCTTTCGGTACAGGAATAAGAATAGGAGTTCGCCTTCTTTTGCCATTATTGGGACCAGCTTTAAAGTTGTAGACCATCTTTCGAATGATATCTTTTGATTGCTGACTATAACGACGTAGTTGAAGTCTTTCGTTATCGTGATTTTCTTCTTCACTATTGGACTTGATCTTCAGTTCCGTTCCTTTACTAAAAAGTATAGGAAGTTCATCTTTCTTCCTGGAAGGAACTAGGAAGAAGGAGTCCTGCATTGACTCGAGCAATACTTCATTTTGGGAAACTTCAACTGCTCCTATGGTAAGTGGTTCGAAGTTATCTAACATTTTTAAATAACATCAAGTATAATAAAGGACATCAATATACTGTAAAGGAGATTCTACTTTATTGACTTATACATCATCATTTACAACATGATTCTTAGTCTTAACAGAAGGCATAGTAAGGTTGATGACTAGAGGAGGAGAAGGAGAAGGGGAAGGTAAAGGTTTGTTACGACGAATGTCGATAACAAGAGGCTCAGAAGAGGTGAGCTCACTTTGTTTCCTTTCTACAGCAGGAGGCTGTTTGTTATGAGAGGAAAGATGTATAGTCAACGTCTGAGAAGAAGAGGAACAAGTAGCACGTCCTTTGACGGGGATCATGAGAACATATTTTGAAGTCTGTTTCTGATCTTCCTCACCATCCATTGCTAATACAACTTTCATGAACTCATTCTTGTACATCCGAGAGTCTGTAAAATATGCTTCAATGCCCCCTGAAAGGATTTAAATTGGCAACTTTCTTTTGGACCTCTCCATTGACGTCCACATATTTTAAGCATTGATGTAAAGTGGATGGTACAATGTTATGCTCGTGCAAAAAGGGTCTTTCCAGTAAACCATTGTAAGAGCCATGATTATCGATTACGTAGAAAGTAACCTTCATACGAAGATTGTCTATTTGAACTTTCAGGCGAATCTTTCCCAATGGTTCACTTCTTCCATAATTGAATTCTAAGATTGTCGTGATGGTTGTTGAAAGATTGTGTACAGGAATTTTTAATGCATCTAGTAGAGTCTTTCGTATGATGCTAAGTGCAGACCCAGGATCGATCAAAATACGATCAACCTTCGTGGTATCGACATATCCCGTGAAGTAGAGGGATCGATCATGACGATTATCTTCCAATAGCATATCATCTTGTGTAAAGGTGATGTTTGGCATCAATTCCGTCATACTATGACAATGAAGGCATTTTGTAGGCTCATCCTCCGGCTTCTTGAGAAGTGCTAGACAAGTATCAGCTTGCGTCAAAGCTTCACTCAACATTTCTCGAGTTTCCTTTGAAAGACGGAGTAGCTCAAAAATTGACAATCTTGCCAGGGTATTAGCCAGCTGAGCCAGTATATCAAAGTTATATGGCTTCTCAAGTCCCAAAGTTGAAGTCTTTTTCAATACTTTATCGAAATGAACATATTGTTTACCTTTGTCGGCTGTCGTCGGTTTGGAAAGAGTTAGCTCTATTGGAGATAATGAAGCTGATGGATCATTGATAGCAGGAGAAGATGATGCTTGACGATCCTCTAGAGCTGGAGCAGGGTTTTCTTAACCTTCTGAATAGTGTCTTATGTAAGATTTTCTAGACCTGGTACCAGTTAAGACTTCTTCTTCGGATACAGGCTCAAAGGACACTATATTACAACTTTGCCTGGATCTTAGTAGGTTTCTTTTGGCAAAATGGAGCGTTTGTCCAGTAACCCAAACCAACCCGAGATTGGTTGTGAGAAAGACATAGGAAAAGAGGTACAGGAGATCCCTTTCCATGATTCAAACCAGAGGCCTTTTGTAGATCATATTCTATTTTTGTCATGAGTTCACAAGACTGGGGACTATACAGATAGAAAGCTGGTTGGAATTTGGCTTCTGATTTTGTCAATGTTGTCTCAGCAGGGGAAGAAAATGAAGGATTATTTGCTGTCGAGATGAAGGTTGCAGTTAGAGGTAGAAGACACTGTTCACCAAATGAAATCATGTGACATGATTTATTTTTAGTGGTCTTCTTAGACTTGGTGGAAGAAGATGGTGTTTCGAAGTCTGCCACTAAATCTGGATGGATCCATATAATTTCCCCTTTATCAGTAGACAGAGGAACAAGACCATCAGTTCGTGCAGGTGGAAGATCAAAAATCTCCAGAGTAGTTCTCGGGATGGGGATGACACCGTCCTGCACAAGTTGAGCTGGAAAATCTCTAAACTGTAAAGAGACGACATTAGCTGTTACAGTTTTCTCGTCTTGTTGGAGAGTGATTACACCGGAATTGACCATCTCCTGAATTTTACCCTTGAGCACATAGCACGTACGAGTTGGATGTCCAATAAACCTGTGGTAAACACAATATTTAGGATGGGCAATCTTACCAACTTCATCTAGCCGTTTTGGTTCTGGCAGTTGAAGTTTATTGCTCTTGATGAGGCAATCAAAGATACTCATGATATCATCTTCATCAAAAGAGTATTTTTCTTTTGGACGTGGTGCCCGTTGTGATGGTGTTGTTGGGGTAGATGTTGGCTGATTTACATTGATGGTTAGGGCTTCTTTGCCTTTAAGATTAATGGCCAAAGTCTCCTTGCTCTTGCGATTATTCTGACGGCTACTATTATTTGGTGTAGCATGTTCATCTTTATCAAGATTAGGCATTTGAATACCTAATTGCTTGAACTTGTCAGCTGTAACTCCCCTTCCCGAAATTTTGAAGATAATTATAATTATATAATGAATAATGTCTTTGTAGATTTTTTTAGGATTGTTGGAATCAACAGTTTGAATACAGGTGTATATATATAGTTTTAGCTAAATACTTATATACAAATACAGAATTATACATTATTGTTATATGCATACCGGGTATATGTACTCTATATATGCAATAGCCATATGTATATGATAAATATGTAGAGGGCAATTTAATTAATATTTTATTTGTAGATATGATAAATAAATTTCTTTAAATATATATTTGGTATTTATGGACTATATACACACGTAAATATGTAATATAAATATATAAATAATATATTTTCTTGAAGTCTCGTCATGCCACACATCGCTATTCCTCGTTATAAATTCTACTTCCATATGCCTAGGTAAGAAGCCACAATCAAGCTTAGCCTATTGGTAACCTACTTATTTATTTGGGACTTAAGACCCGATTGCAAAGTTTATTATTGTTGGGCCTAAATACCATATAGGATAAATTGTTTGTTGTACATATTTTGGGTTCTAAGCCCAATATAATAATTTTCATTCCTTCTGTAGTCAAGCTCAAACCTTCCATTATATCTTCCCTAACAATTTGACCAACTAAGCAACAACCATTATTCTGTCCTATTAGTTTACTTAGCCAAATATTCATACTTGCCCACAAGCAAGGCCAAATCTCTTTCAATCTATTATTTTCCCTTTTCCTTTCAATAGCCCAAATTTTTTCATACCTCCTAAACCAGGACAAACCCAAAGCAAACCCTTAAAATAACAAGCCCAACTCCTAATATGGTTTCTGAATGACTAACCCGGCCCATTATACCATAGTAACTATTACTATATAAGGAATATAAAACCCTAGTAACCTTCACCATCACATGAGTAGGAGCAGCAGCCACCAACGCATGGCTAACACCATGCGTGAGCAAGCATCAATATCACCTCCATTATGGACGAACCCCTGCCGAGATTCTCTTCGATCCTTCATCTTCCCTTCTCTTCGCGCTGCAGCTTGGGAGTTCTGGCCATGGCGTCGTCGGCTTGGGTGTGATCTCCACCGGAGGATTGTCAACGATGAGTTCTACAGATCGGTATCGAAGGACGCTCAGCGACAGTGATTCCCGACGACTCCTTCATATTGCCGTGGCTTTTGACCACAGGAACGTCGGTCGACGAGTGATCACTACCACCTCTCTGGTGCGGATGACGACGGCGGCGATCCCCGCCACCGAGAGATTCTTGATCGCGACCTCCCCGAGTCAACTGTACTGCAAAAAACATTTTATCTACGGGTTTTCCCTCCGTCGAGTACATCGATGGGCTCTACGAACGATCGGTGCTCGATGTATTGACTCAGAACTGTTTTGCCTGTCCGGACACGAGGAGCGAGGCATCGGACACACGAAGGGCACTTTTGACTCTGCAGACTGCACGGGTATTCCTGTACTTTTCTCTGTTATCTGTGATAAACTTTCAGTATCCTGAGGACACGTTGTGTCAGGTTGACACAGTTTAGTAGTTCTATAGATAGCAGGTTATAGGTATCAGTCTTCATGAGTATCACAGGTTTGTTTGGTGCTAGTTGGTATCCATTGTTGAAATAGTGACCTATATATCAGGAATGGACTGGCCTTTGCTATTTCAATATTTTGACCGTTAGAGAGAGAGGTTTCCCTACTTTAGTTTGAGTCATTATTGGTTATAGCAGTTAATGGAAAAAAAATGTTCGGTGGAAGTTGGACCTATTTTGCAGCAAGGTGGACTTTTGGAAGTCAGAATAAAGAATAGTTTAGTAAGTTGAGTCTGTGGGCTTGGGTTGAGTTAGGCTAAACGGATTTTCTACTTGGGATATAGACTGAAAGCATAGCTTAATCTGGTCTTAGATTGTCAATGTTAAACTAATAAGGCTTGTGTGGGTTAAGGTGAGGCCAGCAGAGTATTGGTAACCAATGGATTAGTAAATAGTTCTATTATCCCTAGAGTGGTTGGTTTCAGATAGAAATAGATGAGGGTGAGTAATAAAAGATTTTTGGGATTAACTTGTAAATGATTAAGGAGAATTCTTGATGATTCAATATTGGGTTCATTTATTAGGTTGGACTGAAGGAGCTTTTGGACAACTTGGACCCCAGGCAAGTACACTTTCTGATTGCTTTCGATTCATAGTAGTCTTTTCATTTCATGTTTATACATATATCTTGCTGCTTGTTGACACGCTCGTCACACGGAGTAGTCGGGAGGGGAAATATCTTAGTATACATGTGGACTACCCAAAAATATCCCTAAAATGTCTATTCTTGCCTGATAGCAGCTGCACACGACACGTGCAGGGTGCCGGATTTACCCCTAAGCCGTTACATATCGAAACGGATATTTTATAACCACCTAGATAGTTGTCTTTTATTTGTTTTCATTGTCTTCTTCACCACCTGCCTTGTCATCAGTTACTTTTTAGCTTTCATATCTCATATGTTATTTTCATATCTTGTTAATTCTATTGTGTTTTCGCATTGCCGTCGGTTTGTGTACTTGTTCCATTCCTGACTGGAAACCAACATTTTTCAGGTTAGCTGTGGCTTCACTTAGCATTGGGAGATACGAGTGTACTTGCAGACAGAAACCTAGAAGTAGATAACATTTGTATCATTTTCATTAATTGTGAGAACTTTATATTTTTTTTAAATATAAATGTTGTAACTGTTGTAATAAACTTAGAAATGTGAATGAGCAGAAATGTTATATTTTGTGATTTTGATCATCTTGGCCATGACAGCGTTCTACCACCGATTCTGCGGCGTAGGCTGGCTTGGACACGTCTCGTATCCGAAAAAGCAGGTGCGGGTCATGACAAGTTTTTGTGGTGGCCCATGCAGGTCAGTTTTCGCAAATTGTACAAACTCGTGGTAGTACCATATTAGTCGTACTACTACGAGCCTGCGACTAGGAAATGTTCATTCACAATTAGGAGTAAATCATCTTTAAGGGAATGATTAGGACTAGGAGTCCCTAATTTAAATTGGCATTTGGGTAGTTAAGGTTGCTACCTAGGTCTTACTAGATGACTTTCATAGAAGGATATAATATCGCATTTTGATTTGACGGTATTTTTCAGGAGGGTGAATTCGTAACAGCTTTCCGAAAGTTTGGAAAATATCCTCTTTATTTATTTGAATTAAACTATGATTTTTGGAATTTTATAAATATTTAAGGATGCCTTAGTCATGGTTAAACTTTGGAGTGCTGAGTGACTAGAAGTGGTGGCACGAATAGTACAGTGGCGTGCTTTGACCAGTATATTAGCTATGGTAGTAAAGACCGAGCCATAAGAGTGTCTGAACTAGAAAAACCAGGCGAAGTCGTGACTTGATCCCTGTAAGTAATTTAATTAGTTATTTGATAATAATACGACTTTTAGAAGACCCGGCTGTTCTAAACTAGCCGAACCCAAGCCCTGGTAGTCATAAAATAAGGCCAATGACGTCCATGTAGATATATAGATGTGTATATATTGCTAGTCCATTTTGTCTCATGAATAATTTCTGTAAATTTTATTTTGAATATAATATATGTATTAGTGCTATTTAAAACTTATATTTTACTTGGAAATAGTATAATTTTCTCTTAGATTGATTTTTGGTATTTTACGGATTTATTTAGGGTATACATAAATACTTGTATATAATATATATTCATAGCAGGTATACGTAGTGCTTTATACATTTTCCTCTCAATCTTGAATATTAGAGAAACATAAATTAAAGTTTGTATTTCTTCTATCTTCGACCACTCCCTTCCTAATCAATCGTCTGATTTTAGAACAGATACTTTCATTTCAAGGACGGATACGTACACTTACCTATCATGATCAGTTTATCTAAATTTCTAACTTCCTCCATCATATTCAATATGTTTAAAAAATTTAGAAGCCCCTTTGAAATTTTATGGATAAAAGAATGATCGGTGACTTACAATGGCAAGACAGAAGCACATTGTCACCATTTACTTGACTTATGGAGACCGTGGGTTCACTGCAGCCAGCAGCGCACTGGCGAGGCATGATCCCTAAGTCGAAGTAATTTTAAGTAAAAGTAAGTCATCAAATATTGTTAAAACTATGCCATGGTTATCTTTATGTCAATACTGGGTATAGTTAAATGGGTATTCGTTACCGTATCATTGCTTGAGTTGTGGCACCAAGAGTTTATTGCAGCTAGTTGTACACTGGCGAGGTATATATTCTCGGTGAAGTGACTTCGAATATTTTATGAGTTTCGAATACCATAGAGGTTATATCTTTATTGGCATATGACTAATGATTTTCATAATCAGCAAAGCTTCAACTTACACTCCAAACTGATTTGATATCTCATTCCTTACTATCAAATTTTAAATGAAGTTTGTATTTCATCCTTCTCCTTCTCCTTATCCTCTATTTATCGAGTTGTCATTCCTCCTTATTTAAACCTATAACTAGATTTTAATACCATGTTCCTCTAGATCTACAATTGCACCTAAATTTTGGTTCCAGGGTCATACCGACATAATTAATCGTGCTAGAACGATTTCGATTAGATCGCCCTTAACAATTTTTTGGTCACAACTAGACCATTTCGATTATATCCCGATCGAGTCAATTCACATATTTTTGTAGAGTTTGACATGGTAATCGTGCTTAAATAATCTTCACTAAATAGTTAGTCGTGCCAATACTTCAACTCTATTATTATTAATGTTTAGATTTCATTCCACTATGAACAACATTGTTCTGGTCATATTTATATTAATACCAAATCTTATCATGCTTGGATGACTTGCATGACTAACCTTGATCATGACTGCATCTTAGTTGTATCTAAGCGATTTTAACCATGTTTAGACTTCGTCTAAGTTTAGATCGTTGACCGTACCTATAATCCCAATAGCCATTAATCGTGCCTGACGATTATTAAATCTATTTTTTATATCCTTGACCATCGCGACTAGACTCTTCTGACTATACCTTAATCATGCCATGGATATATTTTTAAAATTAGATACTATTCACGACCTAATCCATTATAATTATTGATCATATCATTTATTGATTATACTCTTAATCATGACTAATCGTGCCCTTCAAAAAATTTTGAGGAAGAAATTTTCTAAGGTGGGTAGTCTTCGATTGATGAACGTTTGTCGAATTCGTTTTGAAAACATTTTAGAGCATTTGTAGAATTCAACCATAGCCAAAGGTTCCAATACCAAGCTATACCTATTCCCTTTCCATTTCCACCCTAGTTGATCAAAGCCTTTACCATAGAATTTTATTATTATTATTATTAGCAGTTTCTTTTTTCTTCCCTTTTCTTTTCATCTATTTTAACAATATTTTCCTTATCATAATTTTACCATCCTTTTTTGTCGGTCAAACAAGTACCGACTATCCTAGTAGTCCTTAAATTCGAAGACTTTTCTAAGGTGGGTAGATCTGTAACTCCCCTTTCCAAAATTTTGAAGATAATTATAATTATATAATGAATAATGTCTTTGTAGATTCTTTTAGGATTGTTGGAATCAACAGGTTGAATACAGGTATATATATAGTTTTAGCTAAATACTTATATACAAATACAGAATTATACATTATTGTTATATGCATACCGGGTATATGTACTCTATATATGCAATAGCCATATGTATATGATAAATATGTAGAGGGCAATTTAATTAATATTTTATTTGTAGATATGATAAATAAATTTCTTTAAATATATATTTGGTATTTATGGACTATATACACATGTAAATATGTAATATAAATATATAAATAATATATTTTCTTGAAGTCCCGTCATGCCACACATCGCTATTTCCTCGTTATAAATTCTACTTCCATATGCCTAGGTAAGAAGCCACAATCAAGCTTAGCCTATTGGTAACCTACTTATTTATTTGGGACTTAAGACATGTTGCAAAGTTCATTATTGTTGGGCCTAAATACCATATAGGATAAATTGTTTGTTGTACATATTTTGGGTTCTAAGCCCAATATAATAATTTTCATTCCTTCTGTAGTCAAGCTCAAACCTTCCATTATATCTTCCCTAACAATTTGACCAACTAAGCGCAACCATTATTCTGTCCTATTAGTTTACTTAGCCAAATATTCATACTTGCCCACAAGCAAGGCCAAAGCTCTTTCAATCTATTATTTTCCCTTTTCCTTTCAATAGCCCAAATTTTTTCATACCTCCTAAACCAGGACAAACCCAAAGCAAACCCTTAAAATAACAAGCCCAACTCCTAATGTGGTTTCTGAATGACTAACCCGGCCCATTATACCATAGTAACTATTACTATATAAGGAATAAAACCCTAGTAACCTTCATCATCACATGAGTAGGAGCAGCAGCCACCAACGCATGGCTAACACCATGTGTGAGCAAGCATCAATATCACCTCCATCATGCCCCTGTCGAGATTCTTTTTGATCCTTCATCTTCCCTTCTCTTCGCGCTACAGCTTGGGAGTTCTGGCCATGGCATCGTCGGCTTGGGTGTGATCTCCATCGAAGGATTGTCAAAGACGAGCTCTACAGATCGGTATCGAAGGACTCTCAGCGACCGTGATTCCCGGCGACTCCTTCACATTGTCGTGGCTTTCGACCACCGGAACGTCGATCGACTAGTGATCACTGCCACCGCTCTGGTGCGGATGACGATGGCGGCGATCCCCGCCACAGAGAGATTCTTGATCGCGACCTCCCCGAGTCAACTGTACTATGGAAAATATTTTATCTACGGGTTTTCTCTCCGTCGAGTGCATCGATGGGCTCTACGAATGATCGGTGCTCGATGTATTGACTCGGAACTGTTTTGCCTGTCCGGACACGAGGAGCGAGGTATCGGACACGCGAAAGGCACTTTTGACTCTGCAGACTGCACGGGTATTCCTGCACTTTTCTCTGTTTGATAAACTTTCAGTATCCTGAGGACACAGTGTGTCAGGTTGACACAGTTTAGTAGTTCTATAGATAGCAGGTTATAGGTATCAGCCTTCATGAGTATCACAGGTTTGTTTGGTGCTAGTTGGTATCCATTGTTGAAATAGTAACCTATATATCAGGAATGGATTGGCCTTTGCTATTTTAATATTTTGACCGTTAAAGAGAGAGGTTTCCCTACTTTAGTTTGAGTCATTATTGTTTATAGCAGTTAATGGGAAAAAAAATGTTCGGTGGAAGTTGGACCTATTTTGCAGCAAGGTGGACTTTTGGAAGTCAGAATAAAGAATAGTTTAGTAAGTTGAGTCTGTGGGCTTGGGTTGAGTTAGGCTAAACGGATTTTCTACTTGGGATATAGACTGAAAGCATAGCTTAATCTGGTCTTAGATTGTCAATGTTAAACTAATAAGGCATGTGTGGGTTAAGGTGAGGCCAGCAGAGTATTGGTAACCAATGGATTAGTAAATATCCCTAGAGTGGTTTGGTTTCAGATTAAATAGATGAGGGTGAGTAATAAAAGATTTTTGGGATTAACTTGTAAATTATTAAGGAGAATTCTTGATGATTGAATATTGGGTTCATTTATTAGGTCAGACTGAAGGAGCTTTTGGACAACTTGGACCCCAGGCAAGTGCACTTTCTGATTGCTTTCGATTCGTAGTAGTCTTTTTTTTTCATGTTTATACATATATCTTGCTGCTTGTTGACATGCTCGTCACACGGAGTAGTCGGGAGGGGAAATATCTTAGTAGACATGTGAACTATCCAGAAATATCCCCAAAATGTCTATTCTTGCCGGATAGCAGCTGCACACGACACGTACAGGGTGCCGAATTTACCCCCTAGTCGTTCACATGTCGAAACGGATATTTCGAACCACCTAGATAGTTATCTTTTATTTGTTTTCCATGTCTTCTTCACCACCTGCCCTATCATCAGTTACTTTTTAGCTTTTATATCTCATATTTTCATGTCTTGTTAATTCTATTGTGTTTTCGCATTGCCATCGGTTTGTGTACTTGTTCCATTCCTGACTGGAAACCAATATTTTTCAGGTTAGCTGTGGCTTCACTTAGCATTGGGAGATACGGGTGTACTTGCAGACGAAAACCTAAAAGTAGATAACATTTGTATCATTTTCATTAATTGTGAGAATTTTGTATTTTTTTTTAAATATAAATGTTGTAACTGTTGTAATAAACTTAGAAATGTGAATGAGCAGCAAATGTTATATTTTGTGATTTTGAGCATCTTGGCCGTGACAGCGTTCTACCGTTGACTCTACGGCGTAGGCTAGCTTCGACACATCTCGTATCTGAAAAACGGGTACAGGTCGTGACATCAGCGCTCTCTTCTGCTGCTTTGGCGTTCACTATAAAGGAAGGCCAGTCTTGGAATTGTGTTGATCCTGTCCACATGTTGATTATAGTCAACAAGTTTGATTTGCAAATGTCTATAGTCAAAGCCTGGGCTTCCGAGTGGCATTTTGAGTGCTTCATGGCGGAATCGTTTAATGAAACGTTCAGTAGTTCCATAATGTCGTTGTTTGATTTTGATGAGAGCAGACATAGTCATGTCGTTGGTTCCCTCATAAAATCGTTCCAAGAACATTTGTTTGAAGCCAGCGAAAGAGGTTATATAACCATCTGGTAAACTACGATCCCAATCAAATGCTGCACCAGCTAAACAACCGACAAATACTCTAGTAAGAAGAGCATTATTTGGTTGAAGTTGATCAGTCATTACTTCAAAATGATTGAGGTATTGACTTGGAGACGTACTGCGATCAAACAACATAATAGTAGAGGGTTTGTATTTAGGATAAAATTGGACCTCTTTCCATTCTATCGGATAAGGTTGTTTGATCCCAAGCTTCTGCAGGCCATCCTTCTGTTTGAAAGCTTCAAATTGAGTATGTAAAAGTTTTACGGGCTCATTAGTATCTACTGTTGATTGTAGAGGAGTGATTTGATATGTTAGGAGGAGGTACTGTATGATAGGTACCACCCCAGCACCAGATTGAGTTGGAATAGCCTGCGCAGGAATGGAAACGGTGTGAGAAGACTGCACCCCCGGATCAATATTGATGGGAGCTGATATTGTCACAGGTTCCTGAGTCGGAATCAGATTCACGACCGATGGAACTGTATGTTGTGCCATGATCACAGCATGCATGTCTGTCATTATTTCAGCCATGTTCTTCAAACTAGCCTCCAAAACATCAATTCTCTGCTCTTGACTGCTAGAACTGGAAGTATCTTGATCTTCTGTGACGGCATAAGCAGTCACTTCTCTGGCTTTTGAAGACGAGCTAGTGGAAAGGATGGTCCTTACAGAACTTTCACTGTCAGCATCAAAGTCACATAAAGAACAACCCCCAGAATAAGTGATAGGGATGTCTTTTTTACTGAAGAAATCCTGGTTAGAATCAAAAAGATTCCTTTGATCGATTATTTCTCGGCTTCTTCTAGTATACTAATAAACTCCTTCACCGGATTCATGAATACGATCTAAATACTATTGACTGGGATTGTGGGATGCATTACGTTTTGGACGTTTTCTACCCCCAGTGCTTCGAGATGCCATGTTGACAGGAGCATAGAGTAATTCATCTTCGTCCACTAGGATTGGTTCAAGAGTCTAAACATAATTCAAATGGTCAAAGACGGACTGCTTGGCTGACTGACAACAGCATTTGATGACAACTTTATGATGGTGATTGTAATGATGTCCTTATTGTTGGTTCACCGCTAGACGGGATGGATTTACAACCTTCCGCTTCTGTATTAAGAGTTCACGGAGGTCACTAACAGGACGAGAAGAAGTGGCAGGAATATAGTCCTTGACGATATTTGGGACATGGTTCCTGTTCTTGAGGTGTCCCGTACCTTGAGTATACAAGGACGTGCTAAGCTGGTTAGCATAAGTCATAGGATCTTTCGCCTCAGAATTCTTCCTCTGGCACAGGCAACTGGTGCAGGTTATGCTTGATACATCTTGTGATTTCTCGAGGTTGACCCTAATTGGCGCCTGTTGATATAGGTGCGCAAGTCTGATAGGGGAGCTGCCTGTGCATCTACTTGCGATACTAGCAGTATGCCTTGTCGAGATCTTGAAATACATAGGGTTGGTAGATCCTGTCCTGACCTTTTTGGAGTAGGCATAATACCTTTTTGCGTAAAAAGTTTATTCTGAATAGAACCCATCTTCCCGACATATATTTGGTTGTCTCTGTTAAGGAGAATAGAATTCCTATCTGAATTAGCAGTACTTTCCACCCAGTCATTGACTCGAGCAGAATAAGAAAAAGCTAAAGAGCGTTTTCCTTGATTTAGTGATTTCTTACTAAACGTTTGGTTTGATGGCAAAGAGGGAATCACTAAAAAGTGTTTCTCTTTATGTTGTGCTAGTGCAGAAGTATGTGCAAGTTGTGCCGGAGCATGAACTTGTGCAAGTTGTGCCGGAGACATGCATAGGTTACGCCAGGAAGGAAAAGGCCAAAGGGCACTTTCCTTTGTTTTGTCTAGCAGTTTGTTGAGACGAAGTCTCTTTTAATTTCAGAGTTGAAGAAGTAGAGGGGTTAGCCAAAAAACTGTTTCCCTTAAGTTGCGCCAAGGCAGTGATGGACGTAAGCTGCACAGAAGTAAGAGCAGGTGTAGGATGCGCCAGGAAAGTAAAGGCCAAAGGGCACTTTCCCTTATTTTGGATAGGAGTGTGTCGGGACAAGGTCTCCTTCGATTTCAGAATCGGAGAAGTGGAGGGATTAGTCAAAAGACTGTTTCCCTTAGATTGCGCCAAGGCAGTGATGGGCGCAAGTTGCGCAGAGGCAAGGGATTATGTCATCGAGGACTTAGGAGTCCAAACAGAGCGCGTCTTGCTCTTAACAGCGGTAGCAGTGCGCTTGGCACCTCCAGCATTGATCATGGCCTCGTAAGCTGTCTGGTCGACTTGAACGACCAGGGTCTTCTACGTCTTGCCGATTGACGCGGTATCACATTGAGTTGTCACTTTCTCGTCGGAGGAGAAAGTCGTCCCCAGCAGAGTCGCCATTTTGTTTGCAAAGAACAAAAATATGCTTATTTATTACAAACTTAGAAAAGAGTACAAGAGTACAATTAATTTTTAGGGAAGTACAACTATAGGGATCTGATCAGAAGACGATCACTTTATCCCTTGGACGATGTGATATCGAAGACACGAGCCACTGGAGGATGCAACAGCACTTTAACTGGAGATTATGATCATTCGTGATGTTTTGAGATTGATTTGAAACTCTATTTATAGATTTCTTGAAATAACTGTTTAGCAGTTATTCTGGGTTGTGCACATTTAGGTTATGCACCTCCTGTTCATTTGTGCGAACGGTTGTACTAACTGTTGTGGACGCGTAGCATCGTTTGATTGAGATGCGCATGGTCGTGAGCAGTATAGTGGGCACGTTCTACGAAGTTAATGGCTTGTGTGCCCACTTTGTTCTGAACACTGTTTGATCACCTTGCGCGAGCTTTATCAGCTTGCGCGTGGTACAATGTAGCAACTTGCGCGAGCGGTTGCACCAACTGCTATGGATGTGTGGCATCATTTGATTAAGATGCGCGTGGTCATGGACAGCGTAGTGGGCATGCTCTGTAAAATTTGTGGCTTACGTACCACATCACCCTGTTAAAAATAAAAAAGTTGATCAAGTGGCGCCAACTTGTCAGGCTGCGCATGGGCGCAACCCAACAACTAGCACTTTTGACTAGGTCTCCTGTGTTGTGCTGATTAATTCTCGTGCTACACAATGACTTGCGCGAACCAGCTGTCAGCATTAATTACATGCTGACAAATCTTCTCGAGCACCGCGTTGCATGGGATTCGAACGGATTTTCCTTGATCTCCGTGCTGTCAGCTGTCCAAGAAATGATGACGCCATTATAGCTTCTCGAGGAAGTGCGCCACGTGTCGCTCGCGCAACCTGACTCCTCAACCAGATGTCGGTGCAACCTGATGATTTGGCACAACGTAATGATTTGGTGCCATTTGATGATCTAACGCTTTAATAGGTGGCACAGCTTGATTTTTAGCCTCTACATACCCTATTACTTATTATTGAATATTATAAAGCTTGTAGTTCGCCATTTCTTATATTTCTTTCTTACCTTATGATCTCGAGTCGTCAATTATCTCCTCCTCATTTAAAACCTATTATTAAAACTTTAATCCCATATTCTACTAGATCCATAATCGCACCCAGGTTATGATTCTATAATCATGCCTACATTATTGATCGTGCTAAAACGATTCCAATTTAAAATCATCCTTATGACTTTGATCGCAACTAGAATATTATGGTTATATACAGATCAAGTCAATTCGCATACTTTTATGATTTTAACACTGTAATTGTGCCTAAATAGTATCGCCTAAAATAGTTAATCATGCCTAACGACTTTCTCTTGTTTCGCTTATCCTATTTCGATCATACATGACCCTTGTGACTAGACTTTTTTTTTCGTGCCACGTGGTATCTTTCTTAAAGTTCAATTCTATCACGATCTAACTCATTCTGATCATTGATCATATCATTATTAATCACGTCCTTCGAAATTTCGAGGAAAAAGTATTTCTAAGGTTGGTAGAGTTTTCGATTGATGAATGTCCTTTAGGTTATTGTTAGCTTATGTGTAACACTTTGAAAACATTTTAAAGATTCAAGACCATAGTTTAGGGTTCCAACACCAAACCATACCTATTTACCCTTCCATTTCCACCCTAGTTGACCAATACTCTTAATAAAGAATTTTTTCCCTTTTCTTTCATCCATGTTATCAGTTTTTATTATCGTAATCTTACCAGCTCTTTTTGCCGGCCAACTAGGTCCGTCTATCCTAGAAGTCCTTAAATACGAGGACGAATTTATTTCTAAAGTGGGTAGATTTGTAACTCCTCTCCCCGAATATTTTCCTTTATTCATTTTAGTTTTAAATATTTTCCAATTAGAAAAAAAAATTCCTTTAAACAAATACAATGGATATAGACTTGAAACGAGATTTTCAAAATATATTTTAAATAAGATTTTTACGAAAAAAAGACTTTGAATGATGGATTTACTATTATCAAATATTGTACGAATTGAAATTTATAAGATATTTGAATGATATCAATATTGCGGTACATCATCTTGGATTAATTAATTGATAAAGGATTACAAAATTGTTTTAGATATATGAATCCAAATGGTGCATTAGGATTGTATTAAACTAGTTTTTAAATATTTATTTGATTTAAATGATGAGTATTAGATTTGATTATGAATATTTCATCATGATAAAATTTATCTTTAAAGTATAGATTTTTTTAAAATGAATTATAGGATGAGATTAAAATAGTAAGAAATACTTGTTAGGATATTAAAAGATTAAATAAATCCTCTAGTATCCTATTTCGTATCTAATAATTAAGGTTGACAAAATCTAATATCACCTACCAATGAAGCCGACCCCTACAATACATATATATGGATAGAACCCAAAATTCTGTAATCCCTTTCCCCCATCCATAGACTCATTCATATCATATGAATCCCCATCCATAATAGAATTCATATCATATGAATCATGTCCATATATATATATATATATATATATATATATATATATATATATATATATATATATATATATATATATATACACACACACACATACACGAGATCTCATCCAAACCCTACAAACACCATTCGACCACCATCACAGCCGCTGGAATAACACCACCCCTGCCAACCCCCATCGAACATCACCAAGATCACACGAGAGTGAGAAACCTAATCTGTTCCTCCTACCGCAATCTTCGCCGGCAAACTGTGCCTCTCGTCAAACAGAGCCGAGCCGACGAACCGACTACCCCGTGTTGGTCCCTCTCTACCTCGACCTTGCCAGTCGTTCCTTGACCAAGCCGCCTCTAGATCACCAGAGACATCTCACTGTCAAACTCGACAGTCTACGCCGTGTCCTCATCATCACCTCCGTACGCCAAGCCTCGCATTCACACAACATATAAAATACACAAACCATAGCCGATCGTGTCCGTGTGTCCATCATAAAATTTACAGTGCCCGTCGTGTCAGGACTCGTGCGTTCGTGTCCTTGTTTACATCCCTTTCCTTCACCCAGTTTTATACCACATATATATCAATCCATCCACCGCCATCAACACCTAAACCACCAACTCCACCGCAACAGGAAAGGGAGAAACCCTTACCTATTCCGCGATAAGCCGACCGACTCCATGTCTCCGCTCCACGCCGGTCAACCACCCATAGCCGAAGCTACTCTTTCAAGCGCCGACGACCCCCTCGTCGAGCCCTAATTCGACACCTTTTCGCCAGCATTATCGATCTAACAGACTCATCGACGTCGGCACATCGACGGCTCCGTCAAGCCGGCAGGTCTCCGTTTCGTGCCGGGCCGAGCCCAAGATAATCGTGCGCTTATTCCTCTAGCGCCACTTAGCGAGCCGCTCCCACCCTGAGGCCAAGCCACCGCAGCATTGCCTCTACCTTGCCTGTCATCTCCATGTCGATGTCGAAGCAGCGCATGCGGCCAAGACGCTGCCTAGGATGCCACTGTCTACATCTGTGGTCGGACTCCCATGTTGCCGCCGCTAGGTTCTTCCCACCGCGTCTGCCGTGCTTGACTTCGTCGGCCTCGAGCGACATCTCCGAAAAGCGACTGCCCACCACGGTCGAGTCTTCGCTCCTTCGCCGCTGGGTGTGCGAGCTCCAACGACATCCCCACAGACCCGATCTGGCACGGGCCAGCCCCTTGCGCCACAGTAACTCGATCCCTCCCGACTGTAGCCGGCCGAGTTCACCGCTGCTGTCACTCCCCGTTCCCA
>JANAVB010026479.1:0-50999 GCA_029216955.1 Iris pallida
AGGCCTGGGTCTGGGTTCGGACTCGGGTCTGGGTCCGAAATCAAAGATCCTTGTTATTATTATTTTCGAAATCCTTTTCACTCAAAAATATTTAATGATAATAATAATAATAATAATAATAATAATAATAATAATAATTTGGAAATACTAATTATTAATTAATTACAGGAACATGGGTTTCACATGGTGTATCACTATGCTTCACGGTTCTTCGATCACTTGTGACATGTACTCTCATGATCACAGAGTCTTCCCAGAATCACCCATTTATGGGCATTCCCAGAATCACCCCATTGTGGGCATTCCCAGAATCACCCATTTGTGGGCTATCCATGTATCACCCCTTGTGGGCCTTTGCATGGAATCATAACATAATCTGGTTGGATCCTTGTGTATTGATTAGGGGTATGGGGGAGTAGAAGTAAACATGTGAATAATATCCAAGTAGTACAGTTTCCAGAATCACTCCATAGTATAGTTCCCAGAATCTCCTATGCCATTCACATGTTTATATTGTACTCTGACTCACTAGCCACTGTTAGCTCTCTACTTATAGTAGATATTTCTATTACAGTTCTCTTTCTCTATTTACATACTGTATTTCCTTCAGATCCTGTATCTTACTTTACTGCATGATTATATTTTCTAACCTGGTATGATCTGTTGAGATGTACTGTGCTCGCTCCAGTCTTGACTGGACCCGTTGATAAATTTTACAGATAGCCTGGAGGTTGCCTGCTAGCCTAGAGGAGACAGTAGAGGTTGCATAAATAGCTAGGATTTTTGCTTATAGTTTATTTTCAGTCATCTTGAGTTGTATTTATGGATTACTGTATTTGAGTTTTGAGATGTATTCTGAGTTTGTATCTTAGACACTTAGACTTCTATCTGTTGTATCTCTTTTCGATTTCATGTTTTATCTATCTTCCTTTATGCTCTACCTTAGATGTGATTGAGTTTACATTCTGCTATGTCACCCCCATTCGGGGAGTATAAACTATTTAGTCTTATACTGTTAGATGCATTGAGACCTAGGACAGCGTTCTACCGCCGACACTGCGGCGTAGGCTGGGCATTGTTACGTTCTCGTGCCCTAACTCTAGGGTGCGGGTCGTGACATATTTCTAGTGGTGGCCCATGCAGGTCGAGATTCGTATTAGTGCGATTTCGTAGTAGCGCAATGACTTAGTTTTACTACTACGAGCCTGCTATAGGATATATAAATTAAGATATTAGGATGAGAGGATACTCAATCACTGTTAGGATTCCTTGAGAGATTCCTGGGATGACCCTTGAGAATCTCATTTTGAATTCTGATTTAAACTCCTTTTCCTTGTTTTGATTCACCTTTTTCCTTGATTTGAATTTGATTTTGTGGATTCATTGTAGAACTTTGAATCCTGGTATTAGTTGATGATTTTGATAAAATTTTGTAGTTGTTGATTTAATTTTATATTTAGATTAATATTTTCAAATCCAAGGTACTCAATCACACTTAGGGTTCTTTGAGAGATTTCTGGGACGACCCCTGAGAAACTCATTTTGAACTTCAATTGGAATTCCTTTTTCTCTTGTTTGGATTCACCCTCATTCCTTGCTATTGAATTTAAGCTTGATGGGTTCCTCTCGTTTGAACCGATGAGAAGGAACATATCTTCATTATTCTTTCTCGCCATTATTCCCTTGCATTCTTATTTACCTCTTATCTTAAACTCTGTCTCATTACATTAATTATCCATATCTTGTCGTCCCTACCAGATGTACTTCGAAACCCTTGAATCTTTGTATCTTTTGCATGGGAAAGGCTAAGAAAGTGACGTAAATTATGTAGCTCAGAGAAGACGTAACTGGTTATTTTATGATGATCTAAGGGAAATCAAATATGAAGTGTCCATATGGAAACTTGAGATAGAAATGTGGTAAAGGTCTCGAATAGAATAAAGAGATGTATACTGCCAATCTGGAAACAATTACATTTAGAAAAATTTTGGGGTTATGAGATAGTTTATAGGTGTATTCAAAACTAATGAGGATATCAGAGGTCAACCTAGTTTTGAGAACTTAGAAAATCTTGGTTATTGATTCTGGGAAAAACTTTTACTCTGAGGCTATGTAGAAGGTTAGTAATGGAAAAGAGAAGTTAATTGTGTTTAATAAGGATATTAAACAAGATGTTGCAAGTTTAGAGATTGTTGTGAAATATTTTTAGGAGAATAATATTCAAGGGTGTATGTCGAAGAAAATACGGAAGTTGATTTTATGATAGAAGATAAGTTTTGTAAGGCCTAGAGATTTAAATTAAATAATACGAGAAGAACAATTGAACAAGTTCAAGGAATTCATAAACGGGATTTAGAGGTTTTGGGTCAAATTTAAGACAAGGTGAAAGAACTTGGAAATTTAAATAAATGGTTAATGTTGATTCCTAAATGTGAGGACTGTGCTTCAAGAGTGATGTTTGGAAATTGGGAATTGCCTACGGTAGTCATGGTAAGGGTTTAAGTAAAGGTTAAATTTTCATATGGAGACTGGTGAGGTAAAGATATGATTGCCAAGTTATGACCAGATGAACTTAAGAGTATCAGAAGCAGATGACTAACTCGATCTTCATTATTTTTGTGCATTAATTACCACCTCTTGAACTCCCACTTTCTAATTGAGATCCTTGACGTTCCTTATCGTGACTTTGATATTCGAAATATAATACTAGCTGTTACCCTCCAACAAATCTTATATGCAAGACCTAGACGATCTCACCTTCGTGTAGGTATATCATGTCCCACTAAAACCCGTCTTCTTGTACTCTATTTTCTTGATATGATTTTCTGGTCAACTGGCTAAACTATAACCTCTACCATTATACTAAATTTCTTTTTATTTCAATTAGAAATCCAGCCTTGACTCAATTCTTTCGACCCGACATGTGATGGTGTTCTGCTTGTTTCCTTAGATGCTTAACCTTGTACCTCATCTGATTACTTGACCCGTTGGTTAAGAAACTTGGACTATGTAATTCCTTTCATCATTACCACCCTTATATCTTGTGTTACTAAATTAGCCTTAGTTTTGCAAGCTTATCTATTTTCGAGCTTGGTCATGACATATTTTATTGGGTGGCCACCCACTAACATATTGTCTAATCAGAACCGGTACATGATGGTCTGATCAACCTATTGCACTTTGGTTTGCTTTTTCATGTATCAATCTACGAGAATGGAGACATAGTTAAACTTGACCCTAGAGTCTCATTCGCGACAGTCTTGACAATTCTCCTTGAAATTTTTTCATCGTCTATGAACCTCGTATTTGTACTCAGTCGAATTAAATTTAATCATGACCTGAACCTCCATCATTGGATGCTCGTGCTCATACTTTGATTTCATTGATTTTCCTTCTTGCCCAAATCTCGTTTTATCCCGAAATTGATCAACTTAGATCGTGTCAAGACAAAAATCTATTTGTGATTTGTTGTGCCTAAATTTTTAATTTTTGCCATTTTATGGAATAGTAACCTTTTAATAATTTCTTAGTTGCTTGTTAATGACCAATTTTTATATAGAATGGTAGACAGCCCTACAACCTTGATGATTGTTGTTCCCTTACCTTCCCAATTAGGACACCCTAGATTGTTTGTGTATTGATACCATAGTACTGTTTTGACCTAGAATGATTAGTGTACCTAGGTGAGACTTACAACTGCTACGTTATGCCCTGACCTTGTATACTATTCCTTCAAATTGTATGATTTAGATAAATTTTTTTAGACCTTGATTGTTGGAAAATAGGGACGTCACCCCATTAGTATCAGTTGTAGATATATAGGTTAGTCCTTGATGTGGGGATGTGTGTCTATAAACATGTAGCTTATGAAATTTATGAGAGATTATAGTATCAGCCTTGATAGGATGTACTAGTCTTTTGGTGAGTATAAACATGTTATGAGAGATAGGGGCCTATATGTCTTAGTAATGCATCGTTCCTATGGTAATAGAATGTATTAATAGATGGTTAATAGGACGATAATAGTTTGAGCATACCTATAGCCTATGATCAGTTCCTTTTCATCCTTAGTTAAGACCACTTTAAAATAGGTCCAGTACCTTGGATATAGGTTCCAGTCCATATTTTATTGAAGTTCCATTACCGCCGTACAGCAGAGCAGTGTTGGAGGTATTCCTAGATTGACACTATTTAGATGTCCGTTTATTATTCCAGTGTTAGGAAGTGTTACCTTAGATATTGGGTAGGTTAGAGGCTCTAGAAGGAGTACTATCGATCTTAAATTTCGAGGACGAAATTTTTCTAAGGTGGGTAGAGTTGTAGCACCCGGTTTTCCAAATGAGGGTAACTTTAAAATTTCGTGTTTATAATTATTTTAATAATGATATTTAATTCATGATATGATTTTTGGTGATTTTAAATTATTTTAAAATTATTTAAATCAATGACTTGTGGTTTTGACGTTTTGCTAGTGAAACCCTAGAGACGATTTGACCTAGAGCCCAACCATGTGATTATGATATTTTAATGTCATTTTTGGCCTAAGAATATTTTTTGCATTTAACCTCTTTGAATTATTTTGATATTATTTTGTTATTTATGATATTGTTTTGGGGTTATTTGAGTCGGGTTTGAATTTCAACTCAATCCGACTTGAAACAGGGACTCGGGGGTAGTTTGACTCTAGTGGGACCCACACACTAGTTAGGCATGACCCATATGATATTAATTTTAGTCCACATGATAGAAATATTTTAGTTAGAGGTTAGACTAATTATTATGGATAAGGTTAGTGTGATTAGAGACTTTAGAATGACTAATTTAGCCCCAACCAATTAGCCCTTTCCTAATACTCATAGAATAGGTTAGTGGGGGCATTTTGGACCTTACCATAATAGGACAAATAGCCCCATATGGCCAGCCACTTTGGGAGAGGATAGGCTCAAGTTCATTTCATTATTCTCATCCACACTCTCTCTCTTGTTCTTCCCCAAATTCCTAGAGAGCAATCCCTAGCAATTTCTCCACCAAATCCTTCCATTTCACCACCAAATCTTCTTCTTTCCTTCTCCATTCTAGCCAAGGAGGAAGCTACCCAAGTTTGGGAGGATTCGGAGCTCGTTCGTGTCCTTTTGGAATCTCTACGTGTCGGTGTCGCTCCGGGAAGGCTTTTCTTCGATTCGATCTACCGGGAGGTATAAATTCCTTCTTCTTTTCATTTCCTCATGCATATAGGTCTATTTGAACCCATAGGAATGACCTCCATGGTTGTATCTCCATTTGTGTCCATTTCGTGTCCATTTGGAGGTCATAGGAGTGTCCTTTGTGTTGTGGTTGTGTCCATGTGGGAAAATTCTAAATTTGGACACACTATGTGTTGTTGTTGTGTATGAATGAATTATTACATATTTAATCTCATATTTTTGTATTGGAGATGTGTTCTATAGTGTCTCATATATATATATTAGTGTAGAGAGTGAGTTCTTGATATATTATGTTATATACTTGTGTTCTTTTGTCTCAAACTACCTAAACCCGTCATGATTTTTATCCACGTTTTTAATTTCAGCCCTAACTTAAAAATGTCATAACTTCTAGCTCAAAGCTCGGTTTAATCTTCCATTTTTTTTAAAAGAAGCATATTGAAGTTAGCTTTCCAAAAACATGTATTAATAGGCCTAATTCTTTCTGTAACTTTCTGGAGAACTATTTGAGTGTCAGCTGTACGAAAGACAAACGCGTTATCGGTGTTTTCGTGATTCCGGGAGTTTCCGGAAACGAAAATACGATCCGTTTGAAGTTTCGGAAAGCTAACACATAGATCTATAACATACTTTAATCCTAAATTTTAATTCATGCTGAGATGGTACAATATTGATTATTAGTAGGAGTTACTATTCGGTATATGTATTTTGTGCACCCTTGTGTGTAATATAATGTTCTATTTAATTTTAACCCATGTTAATGTATATACATTATGTAATTAAATAGAGAATGCAAGCATGAGTAAATGGTTAAATAAATGATGTATGAGGTGTAAGTATCCTATCTAATGTAAGCATGTATAAGTATGGCTTGTAATGAATATGTAGGTTCTATAGTATGTAATGTATGGTGCATATAGTAGAGCAAGAGAATAAATGAATGATGAATGAATGCAAGCATGAATGTAATGTAATAATAGATATAATGTATGCAATATACAAGTTAATGAGATGTAATGTTCTATGTTAACACAAATCCTATATTACCTCATGTACCCCTTACACTATGATTGACACTATCACACTTGACACTTTGTTCACTTACACTTTGACACTCTTTGATATGTATACACTATGTATGCCCATTTAATCCTCACTTGCCCCTTTGCCATGTTCACATACACACACATAGCCTCTTAAATAAGTATTTATGAATATAGTTAACTTAGCTATGTATGTATATTATATATATATTAGCATATTGTGTTGTAATATATAAGTTTATATAACCATTTGAAATGCCATGATTATAGACCTAATGTTGAATACCAATATATGCATGTGTATATATGTGTAGACATATATAGCTTAAAGTAATAGATTACCTAGTGTATATCCAATGTGAATTCTTGCCTATTTGAGTATTGAATAATTGCATGCTATATAGAGTTGGGTGTATGTTGGCTTGTATAGCCTTGTATTGATGTGTGCTTGCTAGGATAGTCTTGGTTAGGCCTAGTAAGACTTGCTGGGTTAGGACATGACCTAGTTTGACCTAGTTTGACTAGTGCAGTTGACCAGAGTTGACCAAGGGTTGACTTTGGCCTAGTTTGACCTAGATTCATGTAGAATGTATTGTAGTGCTTTATATTACCCTTCTGGACATGTTGTGACTTGTGCTGTTCTAATTAGGAGCCAGACACCTCTCCTAGGACACTATCTTTACTTTGGACATTCAGATATCAGGCGAGTACATTCTCTGATCATTTTATATCCTGTTAGAATTATTTTCCTGCTTTAGATTACTATACTTGATGCTGTCACGTTGGTAACACGGATTAGTACTATATGGATCCTTTCTTGAGATGTTATCCCCTCAGGGAGCATCGTATACTACATGTTCTGTGCGTTTCACTTACATGCTGTATCACTATGCTTCACGGTTCTTCGATCACTTGTGACATGTACTCTCATGATTACAGAGTCTTCCCAGAATCATCCATTTATGGGCATTCCCAGAATCACCCCATTGTGGGCATTTCCAGAATCACCTATTTATGGGCTATCCATGTATCACCCCTTGTGGGCCTTTGCATGGAATCATAACATAACCTGGTTGGATCCTTGTGTATTGATTGGGGGTACGGGAGATTAGAAGTAAACATGTGAATAATATCCAAGTAGTGCAGTTTCCAGAATCACTCCATAGTATAGTTCCCAGAATCTCCTATGCCATTCACATGTTTATATTGTACTCTGACTCACTAGCCACTGTTAGCTCTCTACTTATAGTAGATAATTTTATTACAGTTCTCTTTCTCTATTTACATACTGTATTTCCTTCAGATCCTGTATCTTACTTTACTGCATGATTATATTTTCTAACCTGGTATGATCTGTTGAGATGTACTGTGCTCGCTCCAGTCCTGACTGGACCCGTTGATAAATTTTACAGATAGCCTGGAGGTTGCCTGCTAGCCTAGAGGAGACAGTAGAGGTTGCATAAATAGCTAGGGTTTTTGCTTATAGTTTATTTTCAGTCATCTTGAGTTGTATTTATGGATTACTGTATTTGAGTTTTGAGATGTATTCTGAGTTTGTATCTTAGACACTTAGACTTCTATCTGTTGTATCTCTTTTCGATTTCATGTTTTATCTATATTCCTTTATGCTCTACCTTAGATGTGATTGAGTTTACATTCTGCTATGTCACCCCCATTCGGGGAGTATAAACTGTTTAGTCTTATACTGTTAGATGCATTGAGATCTAGGACAGCGTTTCTACCGCCGACACTGCGGTGTAGGCTGGGCGTTGTTACGTTCTCGTGCCCTAACTCTAGGGTGCGGGTCGTGACATATTTCCTTTCTGATTATTGTTGCTTTTGTAATCAGATTTATATTATAGTGTTCCTCTTGGATCTCGAGAATAATCAGAAGGTGAACGTTTGTTGAACCTCTGATCTCGACATCGAGTCTACCATCTTTGATCAAGCCCCGGGAATAACAACTCATGAAAGATGGCATTCTGAGTGGCATCATTGGTGAAGATGGGTTCATGTGGTGGCTGAATGGCATCATCGGAGAAGAGGGGTTCATGTGAGTGGTTAGGGACAGAGGGGGTGGAGGAGCTACAGTAATGGCTAGGATCTGAGTATACATTCCTCCTCTCGATCTCCCTAATTCTTCGATCAACTGCTCAAATCGATTGTCAAACTAATCAAATTTGCTACTCAGGGTTTGGACTATACCTTCCAATATGAGGATTCGCTCCTCTTTCGTCGGAGTCCGTCGATCCACCGTGGACTCTCGTCGGGAGCCATTGCTATTCGAGCCTTGCTCCAAACTCGTCTCGATCACAGGATCGAGGCGCTCTGATACCAAAATGTTAGAGCTCCTTCCTGGAAAACCTGGCATTAGAGGAGATCTTGACATGGATCACAATTGAGAACTAAAAATGTAATGAGAAAGTAGAATTGGGAAGAGAATTAGTTAGGATTTTTATTTGAAAATTGGAAATCTCAGATTTACAAGCTAATATGAAAAAGCAAGTAGAGAAAACTATATTCAAAACATACTCTTCCCTCTATCAGTGCTGGCCTTATATACTGATACCATTCCGTTACAGTGGTGTCAACCAACTTGCTGAGTCAGCATTGATATGCTGACCCTAGAATTGACTAGATATTTTAGAATGAGCTGGCTGGCATGAGCTGGCTGGAATGAGCTGATTGGACCACTGATACTCCTGATACTCTGCACTGCTACTGCTGAACTCAGTTAGCAAGGAAAGCTATACTGCTAAGCTACTAGAGTTATACTGCTAAGCTCAAACTGAGGGGAAGCTGCCTAGGAAGAGCTGCAACACCATGACTATGGTGCTCCGCTTCCCTCCAGCTGCACTCGCACCCCTCTTCTAGTTCTTCCTCCTCCCCAATTCAGTAAATGTTCAGATCGACCCCTCCAATTTCAATATTTTTCTTCTCAAAACTCCCCTCTCTTTGTTTAGGTCAAGCTTGCTATTTCCTCAGGAGAAGGCGATGTTCCATAGGGAGCTCAACGCCGCCGTTGATGTCGTCGAGAGAGCGTGTCGTCTCTGTTTCGACGTAAGTTTGCATCTTGCATAAAGGCCCTTCCTATAGTTTGATATGTCAATTTGTGTAATTTTTAGGGTTTTGTTATGAAAAAAGTTACTCGTTTGGATCAGGTTAAGATGTCTCTACTATCAAATGATGGCCGGATTATCGAGAAGAAGGATCAGACTTCGGTCACCATTGCGGATCTCGGCGCGCAGGCTTTACTTAGCTTAGGTGAATTTTACTAAAGTTTTGCTTTTTATTTCCTGATTTAATTCTTTAATTTTGACGATGATTTTATTCGGATGATGTGTTGGAAGCTATAGATAGGGGTGGGAAAGATGCAGTCTCGTTCAGCACTATACCCGCAACATATTGGGTTAATTTTTTTTGACGTTATGGCTAAATAATTTAATTTTATAAATATGTCATAATTGTATGTAGTAGAATCTATGTTTTCCCGGACATGAATATGACACGGCACAATACGGATATGCCAATAAGGACAGGGCATCGATTTTGGCTTGTTCTAGTGTATTTCACTATTTTGCAGAGTCATGTCCAATGTGCATGACATGATGGGTATAGATACGACACAGAGTGTCTGTGCTTCCTAGAATTGAATTTAGTGAGAGTAAGTATACATTTTTCCAATATGTTTGAGTAATGCTTCAATGCAGGTGCTGGATCCAATTGATGGCACTCATGGGTTCCTTAAGGGCGACAATGCTTTATAAGTGGTATGCTTTAATTTTTCTTGATTACTGTTTTTTTCTATTTGTCGAAGTTCAGTTTAGACACCTAATATAAATGAACGCACTTGTACATGGTTTTAATCGTAAGTTGGACTTGTCAATGTTTGAAAGAAAGGGTTGTTGGATTCCGTCTAATGTCATTTATCAAGTTCAAATTAGCACAAATAGGCAGAGGTGAACACCAAACCTCCACCCAACCGAGAGGTGGTACTTTGTAAACAACATTTAGCAAAGAGATTAGAAGATTGTTGTTGTATGACTCATGTTCAACAATGGAGAGCAGCAAGCACCATCCGAAGGTCGGAAAAGCTTGGGAGGGGTCGAAGACGTAAGCGGGGATATCAAATGTAGCCAAAAAATCGGCCCAAGTTTTACAGTAGATAGTGCGAACAAAAGTGCACACTAGACCGGCATACCAGTTTCCTAAACAGGTATACTGGCTTTTCCAGTGCATAAGTACACACTAGTGCTGCCTTAGACCGGAATTCCGGTCAGTAGTCCATAATCTTGGTTCAAACAGTTTGGGCCAGTTTTGGTAAGGTTTTTATTGGTCGAATTTTCTCCAAATATTAAGTAATATTAGGAGAGCATGTTTAAGGGTTTTTCGTAACCCTAAATACGTGTGCTTGAGAAAAAAAAAAACTAAGTTGTGCCTTGTATGTTGGAGGAAGTCCTAAAAAAAATTGAGAGAAAAAGAAGGTAGAGAGCTCGTTGGAGATCTCATAAGGGAGGGTTCGTGCAATATGGTATTCTTGTATGAACTCTTGTAAAGTTTTTTCTTGATTCGATAAAGTAATTCTCCTCTTACCCCGTAGACATAGGCCAATCTTCGGTCAAACAACGTTATATCTTGTGTTCTTGGTTGTGCTATTGTGTTTATGAATTCTTTGTTTATTCGTTGTAAAGAAAATTTCGTTTGCTATTCACAAGAATTTGTATCAGAGCTAAGGGAACCAAAAGTTTTTCAGTTTCAACGATCCAAGTCAACCGTAGGTGAGGACATTCATCCGCTCCCTATCTTCTTAGATCATGATTCTTGAAGTTATTGGTTCATAAAGATTCGAGAGAGATCGTACTTCGGATTTAAGGACCACGGATAACAAAGTCAAAAGCACCAAGTTTGAGGTGGTCAAGTTTAACAGTAAATAAAACTTCTCGATGCGGCAGAGAAGGGTTGGGGATCATTCTAAAAGAAGTATTATTCAAGGTCATCGTCGGTAAGAAAAAGTACCTACTATATGACGGATGGTGCATGGAATGACATGGATCAGAAGGTACAATGTATGTTAGAGTTGTCTGATAGATGAGGTGATGTACAATTTTAGGATAAAAACTTTTGTGTCAGGTATATGGTTGAAGCTAGATAGCTTGTATATGACAAAATCATTGTTAAACAATTTTTATCTCAATAAGCAACTTTGTAGTTTACGTATGAATGAAGGAATCAAAATTCTACACCATCTAAACAACTTGTATAACGTACTAAGCAATTTTCTTGAGGTAAGTTAGTGGAGGAGGACCAAGCATTTTTTTCTCCTATCTCCACTCCTATCGTCGTATAACTACTTTATAACAAGGACCCTTTACAGGAAGGAGGCTCTCGAGATGGAGGAGGTTACAATGATATTTTCAATAATGAGATTATGAGAAGGCCAAATATTGGAGGAGTCATCAGGGTTGATTGTCAGTGAAAGGGGGAGGTCAAAGAATAAATATAGAGGAAAAAGCAACAGGAAAATCCAAATCATCAGGGGAGGATAGTTATACATGCTACTTCTGCAAGCAGTCGGGTCACATGAACAAGCAATGTCCTATGTACAAGCTGTCACTACCACTTTCTAGAATAAGGGTATTTTGATAATTGTAAATTTTTGATTATTTTAATATTATTTAATTTGGTGTAATATGATTTTGGCTTTTTGCTAGTGTAACCTTAGAACAACTTAGCCTAAAGACTAACCATGACCATGGAGACCTAGCTAACAAGTTTGAGTTAGTAATTAGACTCTAATCTAGCTAGGAATGACTCAAAGACTATTTGGAGAATTGAATTAAGGAGCTAGTTTGGGCCTTTAGCTTAAGGGCTTGTTTTTACAACATAGGAAGAGGAGTTGGGTCTTTGTGACTTAGCCAAACCCTAACCCAACATCATGGCCGGCCAAGAGAGCCTCTTTTCCTCTATTTAAGTCTTCATTTAGCCCCCTCTTGCCTCCTTTGTAACAAACCCTAACCCTAGTTTATGTTCTTCCCCAAATTTGTCCCCTTTTGTCAAATTACCTCCAAATTGGATCAAATCAGTTTCATTGCATTCCTCTTGTGAAGAAGAAGTCTCTAGTGGATAGCTAGCAAGGATTGGAGGCATTGGACCATAGCAATTTGGTGTTGAAACTTTGAAGAGGATATTTCATTGAGATTCCAACTCTCAATAGGTATTGCTCTCTAAACCCTTTTGATTCCTGATTTCTCTCCATAGATGCATGCATTTAGGGGGGGACCTAGCTATTGGCAGAGTTTAGGTTCGATTCGTGTCCATTTTGTACGCGTATCGGAGGAGTATCGAAGAACTAGTCTAAGTGTTCGATGAAATGCCTCATAAGAATGTTTATTAATAAATTTCAAAACTAATTTCGCAGATTTGTTCATTTTATGTGTGGATTATATTTCTTGGAGACTGAGCTAATTTTGGTGTCGATTCGTGTCCGTTATTGGACACGGGAAGGCCTGCACGCACAGTGGTGCGGTGTCCTGCTACCCGAACCACAGAACAGACACGACACGACACGTGGACACTTGATTCTTAGCACAAAGGCAGAGGCACTGTCTGACACCATGCTCCCAAAATTTGGGATGAATTGGTGGTGAGATCGAGGAGATCTCTCCCTCGCAGAGGTCGGGCCACTCAGTACACTACACGACTTTTCATCTCTGATACGCACTCACACACGCACATTGACACGACTTGGACAGAAGACGGACACATTGACACGTAGCCCTAAACCTACCCTACATGTAGACACGAGCACGAGGCACGAGGATGGACACGTTGAGTCCTTGGGTGATCGACACCTCTGCACGACACCCCCCCGAATACGGTTATGATACTTGCTGTTTGACACATTTTGGATACTGGTTTGGACACATTTGACACCCTGGTTGACTCACACATTCGACACACTCACTTTCCTTCCCTTGTTCAGTTTATACATTTGTTTTTGGTGTTAGGTTTTCAATTTGGGTGTGGGTTGTTCAGTTCTGAACAGACTGTGGTCACTTGGGTTTTGTACATTCAGTTAGGGTTTTGTTATATGTTATATAGGGTTGTTAATATTATATAGATATGATCTTATATATGTGTATGTATATATGTTATAGGTATGGTTACATATATATATAGATATATATTTATGTGTGAGTATAGAGTTTAGATTACCTGAATGAGTTTGGGGATTACACAAATTTCCTGAGATTTTGGATACCTGTGGGTTATGAGATTTCATGTGATGATGTCTGATGGTTCACTTGGGTTTGGTTGAACCTTAGTTTTGTGTTTTGATTCCAGATTCTTGATTTCTGTGGTTGAGAGATTTGGGTATTGGGTTTACTATGTTGTGTTCTATATATGATAATAAATTTATATGTTACAGTTCATTTGAGAGTCTTATGGTTGTGTGGTATTGAGTTGGAGTTGAGCAGTCCAGTTGGGGGATAGGGTTATTTGTGAGGTTTCCCAATTTTCTTGGGTTGTTCAGATTTGGGGGCATTTGATTATATGAGTTAAACTTTGTGTTAGGCTAGTATATGAGATTAGTGTAGATGTATATATATGTTATAGTTATATGTCAAGTGATGCATATATGTTACGGTGTTCTCAGATTTCTGAGATGTGGGTTTGAGTGGTAGATGGGCTATCTATATAGTATAGGCTATATTCATATGCTAACTATATATATAGGTATAGATGAGGCTATGTAGGTAAGTTAGTAGATATGTTAGTTTTCATGAGAGGTTGAGGTAGTAGTTGAGGGCTAGAGTGATGGGTATATATATATATATATATATATATATATATATATATATATATATATATATATATATATATATATATATATATATATATATATATATATATATATATATATAGCTATGTATTTGGTATATCTATAGATATAGTATCTATCTATAGTTGGTTAGTATATATATAATATACATGGATGATACTTGACTTGGTGGCCTAGTCTACTTGTACTAGACTATAGTTTGACCTTAGATAGACCCATTGGACTAGTTGGCTAGAGTTGGACCAAAACCTTAGACTAGTTGACTAGTGTGGGCACACACAAAAAAAGAAGAAGAAAACATTGTATTTTCTTTTTATTGGCGCAAGGCACCACAAATCGAGTACGCCTGAGAGATCCTGCGCTGAGGATCCCCGAGTACAAAAAAAAGAATTCTGAGGAATAGGACAATGGAGATCGAATGGTAGTTGCTCTTTTACTACGTTTACACTCCGATTACAAAAGTGGGAGAAAACCTAAGAAAATTGCTAACTCTCGCCTCACTGGCAAGAAGTGCAGCAATTTGGCTCTTAAAAATGCTCTCCGTTCTGTCTGTTGAAGAGGGAAGAAGCCCCCTTTTATAGTCGTTCTTGGACGGGAACGATGTTATGCGCCTACATGAAGAGACACACTGGTTCTTACCCAGGCGCATGGTCCTGCTTTGGGCGCATAGGTGTAGGCGCATACAGGCTGCGAGATCGTGGGTTGGTCGTGGTGTTGACGTGGCCGCATGCTTCGGTGCACGACTGCTCGTGGAGACTGACGTGGCCATGCGCTTCGGTGCACGTTCTGATCGTGGCTTTGTCTGAGTCAGGCTTGGGCGCATAGCCATGTCTCAGGCTATGCGCCCTCCTTTCGGGGGAGCTAGTCTTGGGCGCATGGAGTTATACTTGGACTGGGCGCATGGAGCTTCATTTAGTGGACGCATGGAGTCAAACTGACTGGGCGCATGGAGCTGCTTTGACTTGGGCGCATGGGGCTATGTTTGCTAAAAAATTTTATGCTTCTACAGGACCCCCTTCAAAGTTTTTGACACTTGAGCAAGTTCGAAATACTTTGAAAGAAGCATGGATCGTCTTCTCGCGAGGCAATGGGTGCATAGTACGACTCTTCCCCTGGGCGTGTAACATTTTGGCCAGCATGTCAGGGAGATACGACTGTTCAGATTTGTCTCGAAATCCGAACTGACAGATTTATCGGAACAGAATTTGAAGCGGTCCATCCTTTTATACGTCGTCCATGTCAGCAAAAGACAGTCGCATAGTTTGCAGAGAGATGGTCCTTCACGGGGGTGCATAGGATGCAGTGGACGCGTACACCATAGTGGGCGCATAGGAAGTGGGCGCATAGAAAGTGGCCCGTGCCTATAAATAGACCCTGGAAGAGAGAAAAAATTCATTATTCCTTTTCTCTTTGAAATTTTCAAAAAATTCTTCGTCTTCTTCCTTTGGAATCATGTCTCCCAAGGCCGCCAAGAGATATGCGAAGGGCAAGGGGGCTACGTCGAGTAGCTCTTCTCCTGCGGTGGAGTCTTCAGCAGTCCAGGACCCGATTTTGGGTGAGGGCGTGCTTCAAAAAATGAAGTCTCGGGCGTTAATTTGCGACGCTCGAACTTCTCTTCTGCTGGGGCGCTTGTGCCTAGGGCAACATACTTCTATGAGCATCACTATGCGCCAACACTGTGGTGTGCCATGCACCCGCGTGTTGCGATGTTTATGCGCCCTTTAAACTGTGGCACACTATGCGCCTACTAACTGCCCGTGTGTTATGCGCCCACATATTTTTGTATTGGGCGCATAGCCTTCTGGGCGCATAACAACCCTTCAAAACTTTGTTTTTCTTGCAATTTTTTTTTAAGTCTGACTGTGTTCCTGCCCTTACAGTGAACATGTATGTCCCAGAGTTTGATGGAATTCCTTTTGGCTCTGCTTACCAGGTTTTTGACACCAGTTCCGTAAAAAATATGATCAGTGCGGTCAAAGTCAAGATTGATAAAAATCAGCCTACGGAGCGGACCCTCGCCATACTTGAGCAGGGTAAGTCCTTCTTGAGGTAGATGATTAATGACGAGGAGTTCGTGGTTAGAGGGGCACGTTGCTTCAAGAAGCCGTATTTCCTGTTTGGTGATAGTGTGGGTTTTGAGGATGGCGAGACCATATACTTGAGAATCCCTATCGTGGTCAATCTGAACAATCAGAGGATATGGATACCATCGATGGAGCGCCATTATCCTTTGTCTGGTTTCACTACCTTTGCCGTGCAACGACGGATGAAGTGGGACCTAACTCCTGAGCTTCCCGGAGTCATTTCTGGAAGAATACAGTTCGATTCAGGCGATCGGAAGAAAGACACTTTCAAATGTATCCGGGGTTCTGTGTCTTATTCTACGAGAGGACTACATCCTGGTGTCGTAGTGAACGACATTCCCGCTAGCCTTTATCCTTATGCTGCTGACACGCTTTGCAATTTGATGATGACAGAGGATGTGGGAAAATGCGGATGGAAGGCTGGAGGGATCCATCTTTGTTCTGGAGCAATCTCACCGGCTGGATACTTTCTACATATGAAGCCACCCTGAAGACTGCTGGCCTTTACTATGCTATTAGGGCCACTCAATATGGTATAAGGGCCAACTGGTCAATATTTGTCTCTTTGGCTGAGTTATATAACCTTCACACCTGTACCTTCTTTACTCCGACTGGGGAGATGGGATTGGCTCTCCATGAAATACATGAGGTATCGAAGCTACCCTGGGGTACGGAGCCCTATGAAGAGTACGTGCCTTGTGATGAAGAGCTCCGAGATCTGGAGAGAAAGAACTCCGGGATGGTTGATGTATACAAGGAATTGCTCTGCCACCTTCTTATCTGTCATAGGATTAATAAGAAAGGGAGAACCGAGGGGGCCAATCCCTACACGAGAGCCTGTACGGGCTATATCTTTGACCAAGGAGAAGGAGAAGATTCGGCCTCCTTTTTAATCTTAAAACCCATAACCAGGTCCGATATAGAAGCCCGGATGGCGGATTATTAGACATCAGATACTGAGGATAGTGATAATCCTGAGTCTTCGATTGGCCACTACTTTCGTCAGGTCGAGCATCCGTTGTCGGAGAAAGCTGTGCTGGCAGCTTTTTTAATGATCTGGCTTCGCGACTGCGTAGTCCCTGGAGGTTCAGGGCCCATTAAGAGAATAGGCCGAGTCATGATACTTCCGGCTGTGAAGCTGGCATTCGGATACCATCTTGCACTACTTTCTGCGATGGTTTGTGCCATTGGACGAGGTCTGCGGGACTTTGTCAGGGATGCGGTAACTCCCGACGGCAGGCCTCACTTTGCCCGAACTGAGCTTCCGTATAATTTCCTGATGGGGTGGCTACTACTACATTGTCCTTCTCTAATGAATGCAGGACTGGTGGCAGATTCTTTGGCGGGAGACGCTTTTCTTCCTAGATTTTGCGATGTAAATTGGAATGTCACCGGCGTGCCAGTTTGTAGAAGGACTTTAGGCTTCTTACAGAACTATGAGCTCTTCAGAGTATCTCTTCCGTTTGGTAGCGGAAATGCAGGAGATGTCTTAGTGGATAAGGGGGTTCATGCCACTATTTGACTACTGGGGCGTTTCACTGGCTTCAGTCTATTAGACGATCGCATCTGGTGCTCCGAGACAGGAATCATGCCTATCTGGAGCCGTATCTGCCGAGTCATTTTATACGGCAGTTCGGCTACAGTCAGCTCCTTCTGGGAAACGCTAGCCCGCATCTGGAGTCGATAGACAGCTTGATTGATGGGGTGCGTGCTTGGATGTACTACAATGCCGGGTGCACGGGGGTGACTTTCACTCTGCCCTTGGACAAGCCTGAGACCCATTTGTGCTATGCCGCCGCCAAATTTTACGTTCAGATCAATACTTTCCATCCTCAGTATGATCGTGAACGTAGCTTGATATTGGGGACTCGGTTTGGCCCTCTTCCTACGAAAAAGGCGTCGAAGAGTCATAAGAAGAAAAGTACTGTTCCCACCTCGCAACCAGCTATAGCTCCACAGCCAGAAGCCATCTTTAAGGAGCCAACAGTGTCTTCGAAGGAGGATGCGAAAGATAAGGATTCTTCTCATCCTAATCCTTCTCAGAAGAGAAAGGCTGCAACTGAATTTGTCTAGGAGCCAACCTTAAAGCGGAAGAAGAAAACTGTTGCACCGAGGAGAGCTAAGGAAATGGGTGCTGGCTCGCCTCCCTTGAGGAGATCCTCCCGGCAAACTGGAAGAGGAGAAAAGGCATCGCGGGCCGTTGATATTCGAGAGGTAGATCCCTTCCTCGACTCCATAGCCATTCTGGTCAAGCCTTTAGAAGCTTTCTTACCCTTGCGTTTGTCCTTTGCCCAGAACCCTGAATTTGAAGCTGAAGCTGGTACCTTTTTATCTGAGAAGGTGGATGCAACAATAGTCTCCCGTCCATCCTCAGCCGATGGACGAGGGCGGATCTTCTTCGGTCGTAAGGGTTGAGCGGAAAGATCAGGACAGAGGCCCAGACCATAACGGTGATCAGAAGGTCAGCTTTTCCTGTGACATATCTGTGGGGATATATCTGCAATAGGGACAGCGATGAAGGAGCTGGACGAGAACCAGGTTCAATCAGCTCATCCTCTTGCGAGTATGTTGCCTTTACGCCTTTCTTCGGACGAGATTTTCCGACTTCGATTTTGCGTGCTCCTTGTGAAGCTGACCACGACTGTATATTCCCTTGTAGGCAAGGGGAAAGAACCTCCCGCGAAGATAATCTCTGTCATCGGAAGAGGGACAGAAGTTGTCCCCGGCTTCTCTAAATCTGCTGCTGTAGAGGGAGTTGCTGGTGAGCCGGTACTGGCTACAGTAGGAAGACTTGAGCAGCCTGCTGAAGGAGCTATTGCTGAATTGGCCCCTGTTCCGACTGAGCTTGAGGAAGACATCAGGCTCGATGGCACTCAGGGTCTTGATATTATTCTCCTTGAACAGCCTGAGCCTGCTCATGATTTTTCTGAAACCGTCGTTGAAGGCGCAGTCCAGGCTGGGGTTGAGCAAGCCAAAGGTATAAAATTATGACTCTTTCGCCTTTCGGCCTTCTTCTCGGTTACTGATGTATATATTGTTTTCTCTGTCAGATTTGGCTTCTTGTCAAGCGTTCCCTCCGAAAGTGGAGGAAACTCTCCAAGCTTCTTCTCCGACGACCTCTACCGAAGATGAGGAAATGGCTCAGGAAGTCGTCAGAGCTTTCTACTCGGTGCTGAAAGTAAAACTTCCCAGAGTCTTGAAGCAGAACGCCATCTTCGGCCCCGTAAAGGCTATTGCAGAGTATCAGGTAGCGGCCCTCGAGAGCATAGCCGGGTATGAGGAGCGGGCCAGCACTCTGAGGAAGGTCTTGACTGACCTGGAGGGTAAGGTGGCCAAGTTTCGAGAATTCAAGCAGCGGAGTCCGACGTCACTGTTCCGTACAAAGGACGAGGCTTTGATGACAGCTCTTGCGGCGGAGAAGGCTACCTTTCAGGAAAGGAAGGATGCCCTCATTCAGGAGATTGGTGAGCTGGCTGATCAGCATAGCCAGTTCAACGTCGCAAGTGAGGCACGAGCTACCTCGAAGAACAGGCTGGCTATGCAGATCACTGAGAAGCACAAACGCATTACGCAGATCAGGAACGAGGTCGCCCAGTTGGAAGCTGACTTAAGGGCGGCATCATCTGAACAAGAGGATTTTCTGTCCCAGGCTACCATGACAGCCAACGCTTCTGTCCGTTTAGAAGAGCAGCTGGCGAGGTTAGAGGGGGAGCATCAGAGTTTGATCCTCTTTGAAGACGAAGCCGCTCGCCAAGAAGAGGTACGGCGCCGAGCAACTGTGAAATCTGAAGCTAAGATTGCTGCTCTGAGGGATAGCATAAACCACTTGTGTATCCCGTGGACTTTTGTAACCCCTTTTTTTGGCCGTTACGGCTCTTGTACCCTTTTTTCGTCTTCTGATAGACGTTTAAGTACTGAATAAAGAATCTTTTCAGAAGTGAATGTGGTTTTGTGAAATATCGATGCTAGAGGTAATATGGACGTAGCGAGGATATTTTTGGTGGGTATTCTGCTGGGGAATTTTGTGTGGACCTATTATCCGTTTTATATTCGAATGATTCAAATATAGATAATAAGTTGAATGAAGCTACTAGTAGAGGTAATATGGACGTAATAGCAGAGGATGTTCTATATCTGACCAGAGGTAATATGGACATAGAAAGATATATAGCATTAGGGAGGAGTGGATAGTTCAGAGGTAGTTGTGGACATGACTATCTTTGATGAATGCTTTGCTCAGAGGTTATGTGGACGTGGCAAAACATCTGATCATTCTGCTGGAGAAATAATTATCGGAAAACAATTCAGAGGTAATAGGGACGTGATTTGTTTTCGTCAAACTGAGTTTGGACGGAGTCAAAAACGGAAATGATTCCACTGGAGAAATATTTCGAGGACCTATTATCCAGGGCATATTCAAGACTCTTGAAATACGGATATTAGTTAGATAGGTTGTTTTTTTGAATCATATAAACATCGTACTGTACATTTACATGACTGAACGTATGTGAACATTATATAAAAGAGGTTACACATAGTATCTCTTCAGGAACTTGCCGTTGATAGGCATCATGAGCAAGTCACCGTCAGGTTTGGTCAGCCGGTACGTACTGTTAGAATACACCGATTCTATGACGAAGGGACCTTCCCATTTAGGCTGGAATTTTTCTTTTGTTTTGTGTGTCATAAACATCGGTCTTCTTACTGCTAGGACAAGATCGCCGACTTGGAAGATCATTTCCTTCACCTTTTTGTTGAAAGCTCTGGAAAGGCATGTTTGGTATAGCTCAATACGCTGTTGAGCTAATAGGCATTTTTCATCTAGCGTTTTGAGCTCTTGGAGTCGCAGACGGTAGCTTTCTTCAGTAGTCAGCTCGTTGGCTAGGTCTACCCAGAGAGAAGGAATCTGGATTTCTAGGAGAAGAACTGCTTCACTTTCATAAACTAGAGAGAATGGCGGACTGCCTGTTGGAGTCCGGACCGTTGTGCGATAGGCCCATAGACATTCACCGAGCTTCTCATTCCAATCATGCTTGTTTGAAGACACGAACTTCTAAAGAAGTTTTATGATGGTTTTGTTGAAGGCTTTTGCTAGCCCGTTAGCTGCTGGATTATAGGCAGTAGAGGCTATGTTCTGGATTCGATTCTTATTGCAGAACCGATAGAACGCATGGCTTACGAACTGTGGACCATTATCATGGATGATCCTGTAAGGTAGACCGAAGCGGTAAATAATGTTTGATGAAACTGATCACGTTTGATGTCTTTACTTCAGTGAGCGGTATAGCTTCCGCCCATTTGGAGAAGTAATCGGTTATAGCTAGGATGAACCGATGTCCTTTGGAGGATGGCAGGCTGATTGGTCCTATCACGTCCATGCCCCAGGCTTCAAATGGCCAAGATGCTGCCGTCGGGTGTAGAAACTCCGAAGGTTGGTGAATGAAATCAGTATGGAACTGGCAAGCTCTACACTTCTTTGTATATTCAATAACATTCTATCATTGTGGACCAGTAATAATCCATTCGTTTGAGGTGATCTTGTAATTTGTGGCCTGGTTGATGTGCACCACAAACTCCATCGTGAGCCTCCCGTAGTACATGCTTAGCTTCTGTGTCTGATAAGCATCGTAACAGTAGCCCGTCATAAGAGCGTCGGTACAGTATCTTGGTAGCTGTGTCGTAGTAGAATCTGAGGGATCGCCTTTGGATGGATACTGCTTCCTTCGGGTCCTCGGGAAGGATTCCATAGACAGCGTAGTCTATGAAGGGAAATCTTTAGTCTTTAGCGTCGACGTTTGTTTTCGCTGTGTAACTGTAATGAATATGCAAGACATCTTTCACATGGAATAATTCTCGACCAGACACTGTGATCGACTGCTGAGTATTGGTAGGAACGGTCAAGGAAGCAGCAAGACCGGCTAGAGCATCTGCTTCTATATTCTGTAGTCGAGGCACGTGCTCGATGAAGAATCCAGCGAAAGTAGACGCCAGCTCGATTGTTGCTCGGTGGTAGGGGATGATACCTTCGTGACGAACTCCGTAATCCCCTCGGACCTGACTAACTACTAGCTTGGAATTGCCGTAAGCCTCTCGATAGTCAACTTCCAGTTGTTTTGCCAATTGTAGGCCGATTATTAGGGCATTATATTCGGCTACATTATTGGTACATGGTTCCACTAGAGAATATGTATGGTGTATGACCAGATGATCAGGTGACACAAGCACAACGCCTACTCCAGCCGCGATGTTCCCTTTGGGCCCTGTTCTTGATGCACCGTCGAAAAACATTCGCCAAATGGGGATTTCTTCAGTTGCAGTGTTAGACTCCACCACTTCGTCGAGGATTTCGTTGTATAGTTTGGACGACTCCGGCACCGGATGAGCTGCTAGAAAATCAGCTAATACTTGGCCTTTTACTGCTTTCTGAGGGACGAAGATCATATTGTACGGAGTCAACAACATTGCCCATGTAGCTAAATGGGAATTGAGAGAGCCTAGTTTAGTCATGAGTATTCTGAGAGGGTTGACTTTGGATATAATATGGATAGTCTGTCCAGACACATAGTGGCTTGTCTTCTGGATGGCAAATACTAGTACGAGGCATTCCTTCTCCACCGGTGTGTATCTGTGCTCGGCACCCACCATTGTGCGGCTGAGGTAGTAGATTGCCTGTTCATGGCCGTCTTCGTTCTTCTGAGCTAAGAGGGCTCCAAGGGAATGATCCATGGCGCAGACATATAGTAAGAAGGGCTTCCCTATTATTGGGGCTACCAGTACTGGAGGGCTTGTAAGATATGCTTTGATGTCATCGAATGCCCGTTGACATTATTCAGTCCAAACGAAAGATACGCCTTTCTTCATGAGCTGAGTGAATGGTTGACACCTTCCAGAGATGTTCGAAATGAATCGTCTGATGTAAGCTAGCCTTCCTTGTAGTCCGCATAGCTCTTTAAGGTTTCTTGGAGGATGCATGTCGAGAATAGCCTTCACTTTCTCCGGGTCCAGATGTATACCCTTTGAAGTGATGACGAAACCAAGGAACTTGCCGCTAAAGACTCCCAGAAAAGACTTGGTTGGATTCATCTTGAGTTGGTGTGCACGCATTTGTTCGAACACCATTCTCAAGTCTTGGAGGTTGTTGCCCTTGAGACAACTTTTGACTGCAATATCGTCTACGTAGCACTCAACGATTTTGCACAAATGATCGCAAAAAATTATGTCCATGGCTCGCTGGTATGTTGCCCCTGCATTCTTCAATTCGAAGGGCATCACCATATAGTAGTATACCTCCAACGGTGTTCGAAAAGATGTGTGCTTTTCGTCGTCGGAGAACATCTTGATCTGGTTGTAGCCTGAGAACTCATCCATGAAGGACATCTGTTCGAAGCCGCAAGTGTTGTCGATCATTACGTCGGTGATCGGTAGAGGGAACTCATCTTTCGGACATGCAGAGTTCAAATCATGGTAGTCGATACAGACTCGAACTTTACCGTTCTTTTTCATGACTGGAACGATATTGGCAATCCAGTCGGGTTGTTGTTCCTCGCGAATGAATCCACTGGCGATAAGCTTTTTGACTTCATTCTCGATGGCTATGACGTCTGGTCAAAATCACCATTGTTGCTATTTTACTGGCTTAGATTTAGACGAAATGTTCAGGTAGTGTACGACGACTTTAGGGTCCAAGCCTGGCATGTCTTCATAGCTCCATGCGAAAACGTCGATGTATTCTCTTATAAGCTGTATAAGAGACTGGCGTTCATCGTCAGATAAGCTTTTGCTGATGAAGATTGGTTTGAAGGATGCTTCTTCTCCTAGATTGACTTGGATGACTTCGTCTTCGGTAGGTAGTTCACGTTGTTCAAAGCGCAGCTCCTACCTGGTGTCCATCTTTTGAGACCATTGTTCGAGTTCGATTGATTGGATGTCGTCTGTAACTTGGTCGACGGAAACCATGTGGACGGACAAAGTTGCTTTGACATATCGCCGATGCTAGAGTCTGAGTCCCAGAGGGAGGAATCAGAAGAATAAGAACAATGACCTGCTTCATCATCTGATCTTTCGGGAGTTGTTGGAGGAGAGACATAGCCCAAACCAACACCGTTTCATTGGTAGTAGTTCTCGGGTTTGCCGGGAGGCGCAAAGTGTCAAATTGGCAACCGTCGTCTTCGGCCGTAATTTAGCCCTTCGTCGCTTTTGATGTCATATCCCATATTCTGGATGATATTCTTGGCCTGCCAACTATACCGAAAAAGTTGCATCTTCCCAGAGTCATAGTCAGCTTCTATGTTGTACTTGGAAGGAGTAGATGTAGGCCTTTAAAAATGACAGTCACGCTGAGTTGATCAGGGCAGAGTCAATAGTCACGCTCAGTTGATCCAGACAATATTTACAAATCACGCTGGGGAGATAGCTCATCATTTGTCAGAGAGTAATTATGACTGACAGCACAACAGTCGAAGAATGTCTCTTCGTATGCCACGTATGCACAGAATTCGAGAGATCACAGCCGTCTATTGCGTAATTTTCGAAATCTTCTTCAGCAAGACTCAACCTTCGTCAAGTTGGCGTACCAAAAGAGCTTCTTGTCATTTAATGCGACTGACAAAAGCAATCACTGTCAGAGATTTTGTGTCAGTCGAGGCACGCTAAATCAAGACAGCTGGCAGTCCTATCTCAAGTCTGCGTGTATTTTGAGCTTTCCCTCAAATCTGCGTGGATTCTGAAGTTTTCTTCTTCAAGTCTGCGTGGATTTTGAAGCTTTTTGCCTCAAGTCTGCGTGGATCCTGAAGCTTCTTGCCCCAAGTTTGCGTGGATTTTGAAGCTTTCTACCCCGAGTCTGCGTGGATTTCGTCTTCAACAAGTCTGCATGGATTTCATCAAATTGGAGTACGTGGCAGCCATGCCACTGATCTCTCGCCTGCGTGTCCTGTAACTTGCACACGACTCATGCATGATTGCCATGTGTCCAACAGTTACAGGCCACGTCCAGTAACTGCTCACAATCTTGCGTATGTTAAAATCCTGCGTGATTTTCAACTAAGCACAGGCTGTGAAGACAGTTATCTTTTCAGTTATTATTTTTGACTATATAAATAGGGTTCTTTTTCTCATTCATTGTACAGATACATAGTTATCTACTGTCAAAATTTTGAGAGCTTTTCTTCTTCGCATAGTCCAAGGGATAAAGTGATCGTCTTCTAGATCAGATTCCCACAGTTGTAATTTTCCCAGATACACAATAAATAAAGGAATTTATTTATGGAAAACAAATTGGTGACTCTGCTGGGGAAAACCATCTCCTCTTCTGAGATGGAAACAACTCAATGCGACACTTCGTCAATCGGCTCGACGAAGAAGGTGATGACGATCCAATTCGATCAACTCGCCTATGAAGAAATGCAGCGGGCTAAGAGTGGTAAGCCCACTACAGCCTCCATCATCGCTGCCAAGTCGAAGGGGCACTCTGTCTATGTCCCTAAGAGTCAGTTGGCAACCAATGGTGAAGTCTCTGCCACAGTGTCTACTCCTAACACTGGCAAGAACTCTACTGCAAGCACGCACACTCTTGTGCGCTCGAAGATGACAGCAATCAAAGATCACGCTAACAGTACTGGCTTCTTAGCCAAATCTGTTCCAGTGTGTGTCTCCAAAGTTGAAAGTCACGCTGACAGTACTGGCTCCTTAGCCAAATCTGTTCCAGCGTGCAATTTCAACCTCAAAAGTCACGCTGACAGCACTGGTTCCTTAGCCAAGTCTGTTCCAGTATGTAATTCTAAAATCAACAATCACGCTAACAATATTGGCTCCTTAGCCAAATCTGTTCCAGCGTGTATTTCCAAAGTCAAAAGTCACGCCAACAGCACTGGTTCTTTAACCAAGCCTGTTTCAGCGTGTATTTCATCTAAGATGAATAGCTCTTTAGCTATCTCTTCTTCTTTGACAAGTTCTACTAAAACTGGGGGTGGTCTTCCACACAAAGTCCCTTCGAAAAGGAATAACTCTTTAGTTGTTTCTTCTGCTCCTGTAGTCTTTACTTCAGGAACAGCTTTGACTGACAATTTTGTTAGTCAAAGAAAAGGAGATGGTCTTTTGACTACTCTTCCTTCTGGACATTCTATGTCTCAAAACTTGAATGAGTCTAAGAAGAAACATTCCTTAATGTCTTCTTCTATGACTTCTTCGAATTGGGCACAGAATTTGTCTAGAAAAGGTCTGTTACCAACTCCTAATCAAGGGGGTGGTTCAACTCTTCCTTCTCTGCAAATATCCAGATCAATAGAAGGAAAACTCCATGTTTCCAAAACCAATGTGTTACCTCCAACTGATCTAAGAACAAAAATTAACACTTCTGGTGTTAAGAAACCATACCAGTTGGAAACAAGGATAAAAGATCCGGATGCAGAGTATGCAAGAAATTATGTGGCTCATATTAATCATTCTCTATATAATCAAGAGCCATCAAGACCCAAGAACAGGAAATATACTCCTCAATCTTCACAAACAGATTTACGAGAATATCTTCAACAGAAAAAGAGGAGTAATTCTGTGACAAAGAACCATACTGAATGTGACTTCTATCCAAGAGTCATAATTCAATGCAGATGTCAATCAATGGCTTATGACCATGTTGATCATGAATGTGACTTCCAGCCAAGAGTCACAATACAATGCAGATGTCAAACAAAACGACAATCTGTCTTCAATCGGATTCAGTGTGAACCTATGCCTGATGAAGATGAGCCTTTGTTTGCTTTTGTCAATATGACCTCTCGGGATGCTGGGGGTAGAGTTGATAGTCCAGATGGAGTATATAGAAATACCAGAGCAAGAGTCCTGGCCTCTAGTCAAAGAAATTTGATCTCTGAAGATGATTCTGAATTCCTTGGAGAATCTAACTTCCCACCTCTTCCTACTGGGAGTAGTTCTCCTATACTTGACTTTGATGCACAAAGCAATGATTCAGAACAAACAACATCCACCAGTTCATCAATAATTCCTCGTACAGTCACGACTTATATGGTTGATGGGAATACTGATGAACCTTCTTCTTTCTTGACTCCTCAAGATCAAAGAATTGCTTCTTTGGAACAACAAATGAAGTCTATGGCTGATACTATGAAGTCGATGTATGAACTCATGGCAACACAGATGCAAAATCGACAGACTATACCAGATGCCATACCAACTGACACTGATATGAGTCCAGTACAAGTTCCTCCAGCAGTACAATCCAATACTCCTGGACCAGCTCAACCAAACCCTAGTCTCTCTGGAGCTGGGGGTAGTGCTTACAATGCTGTTCCTCCTCCCAACTATTCTCTACAAGTTACAACTCCACAATCTTCCAGAGTTGTTAATGAAGAATTGAGGAATCTCAAATCTCAATTCGAGGAATTCAAATAGAAAGATGGTTTACAAAGGTTAGGCATCAAACAACCTTATCCGATAGAATGGAAGCAAGTATTGTATCCTCCTAAATACAAGCCTCCTACTATCTCATTCTATGATGGAACCACTTCTCCAAGTCAGTTTATTAATCACTTTGAAGTGATGACTGATCAGCTGCAACCAAGCGACGCCCTCCTTACTCGGGTGTTTGTTGGATGTCTCAAGGGAACGGCTTATGAATGGTATAGAAGTCTTCCAGATGGGAGCATTACCTCATTTTCTGGTTTCAAACAGATGTTTCTTGAACGGTTCTATGAAGGGCTCAATGACATGACTATGTCTGCTCTTATTAGAATCAAGCAGAAAAATAATGAAACTACAGAAGAGTACATTGAACGGTTTCGAAGAGAAGCTCTGAAGATGCCTCTTGGAACTCCTGATGCTGTCACCATCGACACATGCAAATCAAACTTGTTGCCAATCATCAGCATGTGGACAGGATCCACTCAATTCCAAGACTGGCCTTCTTTCATAGTTAGTGCCAAGGCCGCAGAAATTAGTGCTGAAACCTTCAAAGGTTTAGGAGTGCAGATGACTCCTAAAGAAACAGGTCAAGGTACTAACAATAAAAACAATGCTCGCAAGGGAAAAGAAACTCTTGAAGTTAATCTTCAGAGTAAAGATGTATCAACTGTTCAAACTCCTACAACTCAACAACCAAGAACACCTCGCCCCAAAGAAGAATACTCTTTCGATGACGATGATGTCCTTGGTATCTCTGAATGTCTGCTGAAAGGTAATAAGATACAATTACCTGAGATCAAGAAACCTGATGAAGCTGGTAAAACAGATCATCCCAAATACTGCCCATATTACAGAATGTTGGGTCACACAATTCGTACATGTTATGTACTGAAAGGAAAGATCCAAGAAATGATTAAATCTGGAGCTATCTCTCTTACTCCAAAAGCGAAGACCGTCACCTCCAACGTCGTCTCTATGCAATTCGGAGATTTCCCTCCTCAACTCCTTGAAAGTGGGATCGTTCCTATTCCCAAGGCAACTCTTGAGATAGTGAACATTCCTCCTCCACAGTCTGAAGGATTAGTGCCAATCACTTTGGAAACAGGGGAAATCATGTGGATCCATCCTGATCTAGTGGTAGATTTTGAATCGCCTTCTCCTCAAAAGACTACTTCTCGAAAGTCCAAGAAGGCTGGAAAGATTAAGTCATGTCATATGACTTCTCTTGGATCTATTCCTGACACAGAGCCAAAAGAGAAAGAAGAAGCACTTGTTAGTGCTACTCGAACGGGGAAACCTTATCTAAAGGATTATTCCAAGAATCCTGAAGATCCTCTTGATATCCCTCCAGCTGATAAAGATGCTTCTAATGTTCCTCCTGAAGAAAAATCATCCACTGAACCTGTTCCTCCCAAGCCTACAGCTCTGGAGAAAGGCAAACAACAGGCTCGGTTTGATAAGCCAATCAAGAAGTCCTCTCCTCTTGGACTTCAGAAGCCTTATAATTTCGACATTTTAGCTCAGCTTGCTAATACTCCAGCTAGAATGTCCCTCTTTGAACTTCTACGTCTTTCCAAAGAGACTCGGGAGACATTAAGTGAAGCACTTCTACAAGCTGATTCTTGTCTTGCACAATTGAAGAAGCCAGATGCAGAACCTGTCACTTGCTTACATTATAATAGTATATTGGAGATTATCCCAAATATTACCTTTACACAAGACGACATGCTATTGGAGGATAATCGACATGATCGGCCTCTCTACTACACCGGTTATATCGATACAATGAAAATAGATCGTATCCTCATTGATCCAGGGTCTGCTATAAGCATAATGCCAAAGAGTTTATTGGATGAACTAAAAATCCTTCTTCACAAACTCTCCAAGATGGTTACTAATATCCTGGGATTCAATCAAAGTCGAAGCGAGCCTTTGGGAAAGATTCATCTGAAGCTTCAAATAGGTGATTTCAGATCCAAAGTCACTTTCTATGTGATCGAGATCGTGGGATCCTATAATCTTCTTCTGGGGAGGCCCTTTCTTCATGAAAATAATATGGTGCCTTCTACTCTTCATCAATGTTTTAAATACATTGATAGCAATGGAAGAATACAAAAAGAAGTTGCTGATATAAATCCCTTCCATGGGGTCGAAGCTTATTTCAATGATTCCCGAATGTACAAAGAAGAGTATACAAGGGTTATACAAGCTATGGAGAAAGAGGATTCACAAAGTGAGACCTTAATAATTCCTGTTAAAGGTCGAACTACTCAGCAACAATCTCCCAAACTCTCTGAAGAAGGTTCTTTCATCATTTCGGTGAGTGGACGGATTTTTCCGTTACCTCAGTCGTTTGCTCAAGACACAATGATTATTCCTGTCAGTGGGCGTACTGCAATTCCTGTATCTCCACATATGAAACAGGATACTCTGCTAATTCCTGTTGGAGGGCGGATTATTCTTCCATCTCAAGCTTCAAGGGAGCTCACCTCTTCTGAGCCATTTGTTATCGATCTTAATCGAAACAACGCTTCTTCTCGTTCTTTTTCTCCCCCTTTAGTCATTGACTTGGCTAAAATCTCTAAGGCTCAGCCTTCTCCCAATGTAAATACTGCTGCTTTTATATTTAATGAAAAGTCTCCATCTTTGCAGTATGCTGATGTGTGTAATTATGTTCATAGTTATTTACATTTGTTAGATGACTTGAACGCAATAACCATAGGGGTTGTACAGACTGTTCATACAGATGTATCCCTAGAACTTGTACAATCTTCATACTTTTTAGTTTCCAGCAGAAAGCCAGGAGACATTCCAATATTCTTCTATAAAGGGCCCCAAAGTCCTTCTAATTTAGAAGATGAAGACAAAAATGATGATATTGGAAGATTACGACTACGTCGTTATAGTCAGCAATCTAAAGACATCATCAAAAATATGGGCTATGACTTCAGGACTGGCCTCAATAGTGGAAAGGGAAGAAAAATGCCTGTTCGTATTCCTCCTCTGAAATATGGAAGGACAAAATACGGATTGGGCTATATAGCTCCTACTCCTTTTATCAATATTATCCATGAAGATCCCGAGTCTGACGAAGATAAGAGATCTGATTCTTCTAGTACCACTTCTTGGGATTCCGATACGAGTATCGGTGACTTCTATTGCAACCTTCTGTCTTCCAACATGGTTTCCATTGACCATTCTGAAGAAAGTGATGAAGACGAAGAAGAGTTTGAAATCTCACCTGAATCAGAACAATGGGCCCAAAGATTAGATAATCAATGGGAGTTCCATTTTGAGCAAAAAGAACCTCCGACTGAAGACAAACTTGTTCAAATAGATGTTGGTGAAGAGGGATCTCCCAAACCAATATTCATCAGTGAAAGTCTTTCTGAAACTGATAAGCAAGACATGATCAAACTCATTCGTGACTACATCGATGTCTTCGCTTAGAGTTATGAAGATATGCCAGGACTTGATCCACAAATTGCAACTCACAAGCTCAATATCTTGCCGAATGCTAAACCGGTCAAACAACAACAGTGACGATTTTGTCCAGACATTATGGATGCAATTGAAGCTGAAGTCAATAAACTCATAACCTCCGGGTTTATTAGAGAGGAACAACATCCCGATTGGGTGGCTAACATAGTTTCTGTCCTTAAAAAGACTGGCAAGATCAGAGTATGCATAGACTTCCGCGATCTCAATGCGGCATGCCCTAAAGACGAATTCCCTCTACCAATCACTGATGTCATGATTGATAATACCTGTGGATTTGAACGGATGTCATTCATGGACGGGTATTCTGGATACAATCAGATTAAAATATTTCCAGATGACGAGAAGCACACTTCTTTCAGAACACCGATCGGTACATACTGTTATACAGTTATGCCATTCGGTCTCAAGAATGCAGGAGCAACTTATCAACGAGCTATGAGCACTATATTCCGTGAACATTTGCGAAAAATAGTCGAATGCTATGTTGATGATATTGCAGTCAAAAGTCGACAAAAGGAGGATCATATCCAAGATTTGAAGACTATATTTGATCTAATGCGTAAGCATCAATTAAAGATGAACCCTACTAAGTCCTTCTTAGGCGTCTCTAGTGGTAAATTTTTCGGCTTCGTCATTACCTCTAAAGGTATACACGTGGATCCCGAGAAGATCAAAGCCATCCAAGAGATGCGTCCTCCACGTACCTTAAAAGAGCTACGAGGATTTCAAGGAAGGATCGCTTATATCAGGAGATTCATCTCTAATTTATCAGGACGCTGCAGACCATTCAACAAACTTATGAAGAAAGGTATTTCTTTTGTCTGGAATGATGAATGTCAGAAAGCATTCGATGATATAAAACAATATCTGATGAGCCCTCCAGTATTGGTACCTCCCGTTTCAGGAATTCCATTTCTCCTATATACTCGAGCAATGAGTCATTCATTGGGTGCGTTACTCGCTCAAAAGAATCAAAATGGTCATGAACAAGCCATCTATTATCTCAGTCGTACTATGACCGGAGCTGAACCTCGATATTCACCGATCGAAAAAGAATGTCTAGCCTTGATGTTCGCTGTTCAAAAGACACGACATTATATCATTGGCCAGACTATTCATGTCATCTCCAAGATCAATCCTATACGGATCATGATGAAGAAACCCAGTGTTTTGAATTCTCGATTAGCTAACTGGAGAATCCTACTTGCTCAGTATGACATGCATTATATTCCTCAGAAGTCAGTCAAAGGACAAGCTTTAGCTGATTTTCTAGCTGCTCATTCAATTCCAGAAGATTCAAAACTCTATGACGAAATTCCAGATGAAGTCCTAGATTCAAACCAAATTGCTGAAGAAGATCCTACTTGGCGTCTATTCTTTGATGGAGCTTCAAGGATAGGTCCTAATGGTGATATTGTCGCTGGAGTTGGAATCGTTCTTGTATCGCTAGAAGGTCTTGCTATCCAAAGAGCTTATTCTCTCGATCAGCCGTGTTCAAACAATATAGCTGAGTACAATGCATTACTCATTGGTCTTCAACTCGCTAAACATCTAAATATTCAATATTTGGAGGCGTACGGAGACTCTAAACTCATTGTCAATCAGATAAGGGGTACTTATGAAGTCCGCCATCAAGATCTGGTTCCTTATCATAGATCAGCTCTAATTATGGCTTCTTCGTTTGAAGAATTCTTCATTGAACATGTTAGGCGAGCATGTAACACAGAAGCTGATGCTCTAGCTAATCTTGCAGCGGTGTTGGCTATCCCAATTAGACGACAACAAATGATTATTGTTCGCAATCGAGAATTATTTCATCTTGAAAATAACCTGACCCTAGGACTTCCAGTTGACATTGAAGAATCAACATCTCATGACGTCAACACAACAAGAGGATTTGGATTTAGTCGTAAATCTTTATCATCTTCATCTGATTCCAGCATGGAATTCATCTTCAGTAATTCGGCCGAGAATCAAAATACGGATACGGATTGGAGACTTCCTTTCTTAGATTTCGTATTGTATGATATTCTTCCGGATGATCCGAGTGAGGCAGCGTCTATCAAACGACGATCACTCCGATTCTATTATAATCATACAACAAAAACCTTATATCGCCGAGCCTATGATGGTTTACTTCTTCGATGTATTGCCGGTGACGAGGCTCAACAAATTATTCGTGAAGCACATGATGGAATTTGTGGAGCACATCAGCCTGGACCAAAACTTCAAGACCGTATTCGACGTATGGGTTATTATTGGCCTACTATGGTATCAGACGCTATTGAATATGCAAAGAAGTGTAAAGCTTGTCAAATCCATGCGGATTTTATTCATCAACCTTCGGAATTTCTACATCCGACGGCAGCATCATGGCCCTTCGAAGCTTGGGGCATGGACATTATTGGTCCGATCAATCCGCCGTCATCCAAGGGTCATCGGTTTATTCTTGCAATAACCGATTACTTCTCCAAATGGGCCGAAGCCATTCCTTTGTCTGAAGTTAAGACGTCCAATGTCATTTGCTTTATTAAGCACCATGTTATCTACAGATTTGGTGTTCTTCGACGCATTATTCATGATAACGGACCACAGTTCGTCAGTCAGAAGTTTACTCGATTCTGTGACGATCACTGGATCAACAATGTGGCTTCTACCGTATATAATCCGGCAGCTAACGGATTAGTAGAAGCTTTCAACAAGACCATCATCAAACTCCTAAAGAAGTTTGTCTCTACTAACAAACGTAATTGGAGTGAGAAGCTCGGTGAATGTTTGTGGGCTTATCGCACTACAGTTCGTAATGCTACTAAATGTACACCCTTCTCTCTGGTGTATGGTTACGAAGCTGTTCTTCCATTAGAGATTCAAATTCCTTCTTTAAGGATAGCAATCGCTAATGAACTCACTGCAGAAAATAATGATCGTCTTCGACTTCAAGAATTAGAAGCTCTGGATGAAAAGCGATTATCTGCTCAACATAATATTGAATTCTATCAAGCTAGAATTTCAAGAGCTTTTAATAAGAAAGTCAGAGTTCGGGCGTATCAAAAAGGAGAACTTGTTCTAACAGTTAGACGTCCTATGACTATGACTCATATGAGCAAGGGCAAATTTGACGCAAAGTGGGAAGGACCCTATATTGTGAGCAAAGTTTTCTCAAATAGAGCTTATCAACTCTCAGAATTGGATGGTCGAAAAGTTTTGATGCCTATTAATGGCAAATTCCTTAAGAAGTACTATGTATAAATGTAAATGCTTGTAATCATCAGACAGTTTCATGTTTAGAAATAAAATTTTTATTTTATTTTTATCATGAATGATGATACATGATATTAAAGAAGATCACTATCATCCTTTTCTACATTTGGACGTGGGCCACTGCCGTCCTTCTTGAAGACGCGATCAGCAAAAGAACTGATAACCTCTTTGCTGGAACCCACGAGAAATTTACAAGCAGCCATCCTCATGGATTCTTCTTCTTCAGTCCTTCCTGGTTCGAGCAGGAAGTCCAGAATATCCCTTGGTGGCGTGGGTACAGACGAACCTTCGCCTGCTACCGCCTTCTTCAATTGAATTGGATCAGCAGGACATTCTCCAGTGCCTTTCTGAATCTTCATGGCAATTCCAGCTTTCTTGGATGCTTCTTCAGACGACATTTTTATGTTTGAAAGAAGAGGTGTTCGTTCTTGTCAAATTTCTGCTATATTTATAGGCAGAAGTTCTACAAATAATGAAACGTCACGTTCATCCGACGATTCACACATTCATTAATACTTGACGGTTCATCCGTTCATTTATTCGTCCGTTCATGATCTTCTATCAATTTATTAAGTGGGAATTCGTTATTGATCACGTTTTCATAACCTCTGAATCAATTCCGAATCTACTTGCTCATTTGTCATTTTTGACCTCTACATAGAAATCAATCTATTTTCTTTTGAGTTCCTACATATTATCACGTCCATAATACCTCTGATAATATCATATACTCTAAAACAGAAAAGAAGATTTCATTATCTATCATGTCCACAATTCATCCACAAATACAAATTATTGAGCATAGAAGAATTATCATTTCCATTCTCATTTCACCATAAAAAGTCTATTACATTTTCTTAGACTTTCTTACAAATCATAATGGAAATCTATTACAATCTTGGATTTTCATTCTACACTACAACAATAACCTAAAAGAGATCTATCTTCTTCTTTGGATCTTCTCCGACGGACCTTCTCCGTCAGGTTCGTTGTTGGTGGCAGTTCCTGACTGTCTGAGTCCCAGTCACGACCAGATCAGCAGGAATCAAACTCTGGTCTTCTTTCTCAGACGAGAGGAGAACCACAGAGGATGGCAGCCCGAAGTCGTGGTGCTGCCAATACAATTGGTGGATTAGGAGCGACCTTTCAGAGGAGACATGAATGTATCCAACCTTGGGATACAATTCCTAGTTCTCCCGTGAAAGGAACTCTACTACCCGATTTCTCGGGGTAGAGTTGACTCCACCATCCAACTCTCGTGTATAAAGGCTCTTCCTACCATCTGAGGAAGACCCTTCTATCCCACGAAGAGTTCTGAGTTGTCTGATTTACGCGTCAAAAGCGTATGAGCTCCCTGATGTAGATGTCAGCAGGATATTCTCCACAGCATCCACATCCCCAATGCCAGTTCTGAAGAAAATTTTCAGCCAAGTTTTTGCAGAAAGTATTAAGAAGAAAAAGATTAGATCAACAAAAATCATTCAGCGTGCATTTATCAAACAGAGACAGGCGTGTATTGTTCAAATCAGAAACAAGAAACAGAAAGCCTATCTTCAACAGCAAAAATAGTACACGTATTACACTGACTTACCTTCAAGTTTGGTGCTAAGGATTGGCAAACTCATGTTTGATACAGTGCGCAGAAGTCGAACATTAGAAAACATTGCTTTCCTGTTTGAGAGTGAAATCTCCCAAAAATTTCATTCTCAGAGAAGAAGAAGAGGAATGGGAGATGAGTATCTGTGAAACTCTTCTATCTATTTAAAGGGCAAAGTACAAGTCTATTCTTGGAAAAGATCCGCATAAATAGCGCTCGTAAACCGTGGAATGAGTGTCACGTGTGCTTTGGAAGACAGAGCAACATTGGAAATAGTCAAAAGGTGCTAATTAATATTCTTCATTAATGCACGCAGATTAAACACAGAAGTTGTACTTCATTCTTCAAGACAGGCACTGATGGCCTTACAAAAGACAAAATAAAAAGAGTGCAACAAAAGCACAAAAGACACGCTCTATTTTCCAGAGCGACTGAGCTTAATGCCTAGTTCTTCTACGCTTTTGACCCCCATGCGGTGTAACAGAGCCTTCAATATTTCACGCTGCTCTATGAGGCTGCGCCCATCAGAAGAGAACGAGCCATCTAAGCCAAAATAGCTCAAGAAATTCTTGGCTAGTTGCAAGGGGTCATCTTTGAGTTCGAAGACAAGGGGCTCTGGCTCTTCACCCCCAAAAGTGGGGTCACCATGGGAACAAAAGCCCAACTTGCGTGCTTCTTCCTTAGCTTTCTCCTTTGGTGTCATGTTGACGTAAGATGAAGATTAAAAATGAACCTTCTTCCTGTTTATATAACAGAGCTCGCCGGCGGTTCATATTCCACCATAAATTGGATGCAATCAGTCTCGGAAAATGAAGAGTCATCATGACATTTAATAAGTTCATTTGGATATTTTCAAAGAACTTCGAAGTCTTTTCGACTTCCAAATTTTTTTTTTTTTGAAGTCATCTCAGCGTGACTGATTTCATTATTCATCTTATTTTCAAAGTATTTTGAAAATTTTGAAGTCTTTTCAATTTTTTGAAAACTTTGAAGGGGGTCTTGTAGGCCTTTAAAAATGACAGTCACGCTGAGTTGATCAGGACAGAGTCAAAAGTCACGCTCAGTTGATCCAGACAATATTTATAAATCACGCTGGGGAGACAGCTCATCATTTGTCAGAGAGTAATTATGACTGACAGCACAACAGTCGAAGAATGTCTCTTCGTATGCCACGTATGCACAGAATTCGAGAGATCACAGCCGTCTATTGCGTGATTTTCGAAATCTTTTTCAGCAAGACTCAACCTTCGTCAAGTTGGCGTACCAAAAAAGCTTCTTGTCATTTAATACGACTGACAAAAGCAATTACTGTCAGAGATTTTGTGTCAGCCGAGGCACGCTGAATCAAGACAGCTGGCAGTTCTATCTCAAGTCTGCGTGTATTTTGAGCTTTCCCTCAAATCTGCGTGGATTCTGAAGTTTTCTTCTTCAAGTCTGCGTGGATTTTGAAGCTTTTTGCCTCAAGTCTGCGTGGATCCTGAAGCTTCTTGCCCCAAGTTTGCATGGATTTTGAAGCTTTCTACCCCGAGTCTGCGTGTATTTCGTCTTCAACAAGTCTGCGTAGATTTCATCAAATTGGAGTACGTGGCAGCCATGCCACTGATCTCTTGCCTGCGTGTCCTGTAACTTGCACACGACTCATGCATGATTGCCATGTGTCCAACAGTTACAGGCCACGTTCAGTAACTGCTCACAACCTTGCGTATGTTAAATCCTGCGTGATTTTCAACTAAGCACAGACTGTGAAGATAGTTATCTTTTCAGTTATTATTTTTGACTCTATAAATAGGGTTCTTTTTCTCATTCGTTGTACAGATACATAGTTATCTACTGTCAAAATTTTAAGAGCTTTTCTTCTTCGCATAGTCCAAGGGATAAAGTGATCTTCTTCTAGATCAGATTCCCACAGTTGTAATTTTCCCAGATACACAATAAATAAAGGAATTTATTTATGGAAAACAGTAGAGTCTGGAACGAACTTTCTCTCGCCAATTATACGATCGAAGATGATTAGCTCTTCATCTTTCTTTCTGGCTGGAATGATGAAGTAGTGGATATCTTCTGGGTAGACTTTTTCTCGTAGGTGAGGCGTCGTGACCGGCATACAGAGGTGTAGTCCTATGCCGTTCTCTAGGGCGTATATCGTATCTATGTAATGGTTTACAGATTGATAGACATCGGAGTAATTTAAAGATAAACATTTACTAAGGAAATACGCAAGTTCTTCTTCATGGATAACATCATCCGCTGAAGGTACATTATTTTGAGTATTGATATACTCAATGAGAGGGTCATCATCTGGAAGAGGAGCCACAGTCTTGGCCGAGTTCACCACATAGGGTAATTCTTCAGGATTGGGAGGATGGACATCAGTAGGTTCCCCCTTGGGTGTTTTGTTGAGAGTGATGGTCAATGGTTTAACTTTGTCGGGTTTCTTCTTCTTCACCTAGATTGTGAGAGGCTTCGGGGTATTTTTTGGAGTAGTACGTCCTTTGACTCAGACAATCAGGGGACCACCATTGGGGGATGGAGGTGCTTTAGCTTCATTGTCATCATCCTTGGGGGGTTGAGATTGGTAAAGTACCGAATCTCCATAGTAAGCTTCGATGCCCTTGAAAGGATCGACGTCAGCAAACTCTGTCTTCGCGATACCGTCGTTGTTGACGTACTTGAAGCACTGGTAAAGTGTGAAAGGGACAATCATGTTCTGATGTATCCATGGACGTCCCAGCAAGATGTTGTAGGATACATTGGCATCGATCACATAGCAGGAGACCTCCGTTCGGAGATCATCGATTTGGCATTTAAGACGGATCTTGCCCAGCGGATGGCTTCGACCAGTATTGAAAGCCATGATAGTTGTGTTGGTTGCGGATAGCTTGTGCAGAGGAATTTCTAGGATTTGAAGCACGCTTCTAGGAATGATGCTGAGGGAGGATCCTGGATCGATGTGCATGCGGTCCACCTTGATCGCCCCGATATACCCTGTATAGTACATGGGTCTATCATGACGATTATTTTTGAGTAGCATGTCCTCTTGTGAGAAGGTGATGTTGGGCACCACTTCATAGTACTGTGACAGTGGGGGCATGAGACATGATCTTCAGCGGGAGCTTTGACCTCAGCGAGGTAAGAGTCGGCATGTAGCAATGCCTCACTTAAGGCCTTCCGCGTTTCTTTGTAGATTCGTAATAGATCGAACAGAGACAACCTGGCGGGTGTATCGGCTAGCTGAGCCAGTATGTCAAAGTTGTAGGGTCGATCCATGCCTTCTGGAGCTGGCGCCTTTAGAGACTTGTCAAATCGCGTCTTCTTCTGCTTGGATGTGGTTTGAGGCTTGGACGGGCCGACTTCTGAGCTTGTAGGGGCAGCAGGAGCTTGAGAAGGCAGTGCTTCTTCTTGTGCGGGATCGTACGTCCGAAGATAAGTCTTCCCCAATCGCGTCTCGCCAGATAGAACCTTATAGATGGGGGAGGATACCATGTGACATAGCTTAAACTTCTTGCCCCTTCTTGCTTTGGGAGGTGCTACCCCCTGCGTCACTTATTGGACAAGGTCCGGATGGACCTACATGATCTCACCATGTCCAGTTGTGAGTGGGACCAAGGTTGAGTTGCGAGCTGGTGGTAGGTTGACGACTTCGATCGTTGCCTTGGAGATCGGAACCACGCCGTCTGGGACTTCTGTAGGAGGAAAGTCGCCAAACTGAAAAGAGATCATGTTAGCAGATACGACCTTGTCTTTAGCTTCGAGATTTATCACTTGGCTGTCGATAAGCTGTTGCATCTTCTTCTTTAGGACGATGCAGTCCTTGGTGGAGTGATGCACGTACTGATGGTAAAGACAGTACTTGGGATCATTGAGCTGGCTCGCTTCTGCAGGATGTCGTAGTGGGGGCAATGTCAGCTTATTACCCTTCGTCAATGTATGGAAGATGGTGATGACATCGTCTTCATCGAAGGAGAAGGTCTCCTTAGGCTTGTCGGAGCGCCTTGAGAATTGGAAGCTCCTTTGGATGTGTCGACCTTCAGGACTTTTTTCCCTTTACCCCCACGAACAAAGATAGTCTGAGGATGCTTGCCTTTGTCCTCAGATTTGGGTGTCTTCAGCCCCAGTAGTTCCAAGTTAGGAACATCATTTTCAGCAGCATCAACGGCCCCAATGAAAGTGGGCCATGTATCATATTTATGTATACCTAGACAAAACTTTACTGTAGGAAGGAAGTTATATCGACAAGTATCCATAAGTTTTGAGTCTGGTATGCCGAAGGGCATCTTCAGTGCTAGTCGTCTGAAGCGTTCGATAAAGGCAATGACAGATTCAGTCTTTCTTTGCTTGGTCTCGATAAGAGTGAACATACTAACATGCATGCCACTCTCATAAAACCTGTTGAGGAACAACCTCTCCAAGTCTTTGAATGAATTGATACACCCGTCAGGCAGACTGTAGAACCATTCGAAGGCTACCCCCTGCAAGGTGCTAATAAACAGCTTTGATAGAAATGGATCATCTCGGGGCAAGTACAGAGTTTGCGTGTTGAAGTACGTAATGTACTGACGAGGAAAAGTCAAGCCGTCGAATGAGTTCAGCGTCAGCGGCTTGTAGTTAGGAGGGCAGGTAGCGTTCTCCGACTCAGGGGGATACGGTTGAGATATTTCCATCTTCTGCAGGTCGTCTTTGTGTGAGATGGTGTCGAGGCGAGTAACCAGGGAATCAATTGCATCCTGTTGATTGAACAGGTATTGGGAAACAGCCGCTGAGCGGTTGTCAGGTGTTGTCGGCAAAGGACCACCCCCAGTATTTGCAAGATTTGGAGGAGGTGCAACAGAATGGTACTCCTTTTGTAGGCCAGGAGGGTTGTTGCTGTGAGCTGGACTAGCGTGGGCTGAGGCATTTTGCTGAGGTGGAGGAACAGCTCTAGCAGCTTGGACTGCCATGATACTGGTAAGCATATCAGTGATCTTGGAGAATGCTGTTTCGAGACCCTCTAGCCGTTTACTAGTCTGATCACTGGCTTCTTCAGGCCTTTCTCCGTCCGTCATGTACGTAGATAGCATGTGAGGATGAACAGAGGAAGCAGTGCAACTGGTGCTGATACTGTCTGTCTTCGAGTGGATAAGTCCTTCATCTTCAAGTAGAGGAGGTAGATAGTCGCTATCAGATTCAGAGGGATCATCGTCCTCTAGAAGGCTACCCCCAGTGTGGGGGTCACCTGCTTCAAATTCTTAGGGAATGCTACCCCCGGCTTGGGAATCTTCGTCGTCTATACAGAATTTTGCCTTTGATCGAGTGCCCATATAGACTCCTTCAGATGTGACAGCCCGTTGGCCATCTGTTGGTAGACTTCGTCTTCTCCTTCTCGTGGAACTGAGAGAGAAGGATGGGTTGGTAGTCCACCGTCTTTGATTGGGGCTTCCGTAAGGGGGACCCCATGAAGCCATGTTAGATGAGACACATAGTGGCTTCTCGTCGTCAGAGAAGTGCAGCCGTCGAAACACGGACTTTCTCTGAGGCACTCTGTCACGCCCCAGAACCAGAATACTGGAGAGCGGGGGCAGACATAGCCAGCTACGTATAATAAAATAGAATCCATCTCACTATACGGTCACGGCTGTCTAGATATATGAGGATTTATTTACAAGCCATCAGTCTCTTATGGTCATGAACAAGCCTATTGTCTCAATCACAAGCAAGTAAGTAAATGTTACAAGATGTAAGATCACCAAATATACAATAGTAAGGCGTCCCAAACATTACATATTCAGCTGATCATGAAGCTAGTCGTTACAAAATATGAGGACTAGCAAGAGTTTAGTCATACATGATCAACCCTAGGTTGCCAATTATGTTACAGCCCGTAGGCAGACAGTAAGTAAACATGTACACGAGCTAACACTTGCTCGGCGGCTAAATGCCTCAAAAGAATAATTTTAGAATAGAGTGGGAGAGCCAAAAATAACCCACTCGTTGCCAGGATTCCGTCTAGTGGTCACCATCTGGCTGGAAAATCGGTAGATTCTCTGGAGTTGCTCCGGTATCTGGCCATACAAAACCAGCTGGGTCAGACCCCAGAAAAAGCAAGTGCCACAAAAGAGGCTTCACTTAGGAACTAAAACCAGCAAATAACATAAGAGTATAATTACATAAAATAAGACAGTAATTAAAGAAAAAGCATGACAGGTGATATACGATGAGATAACCATGGAACTATTCAGATAACCAGGTTACAACCCGTAAACCAAACAAGGACCGGGGTTGTAACCCTTCGCCTGAACAGAACTTGGTTTTTCCCACCATTTATCGGCAAGATAAAATAAGAAATCAGGACAAGTAACAATCTTGTACAAGATCAAGACAAGACTAGACTGATTGAACTCCATCCAATATTTCACGGCCAAGCAATAAGTACGGCTTGATACTTAAACTAACTAGGGTTATCACAGGCCTAGTTACTAGCAAGATGCAGTGAGATTATTCCACAGCCACAAGCCCTGTAGACCATCCAGGTTATCCAGGTCGAATATTAGTACAATACGGGTGCAACACATGACAGTGTACTGGAAATGTGCCCTACTCGTCGACAGGCTACAGATCCCAAGTGGGGCGCCCAGATAACGGGATTGCCTTTAGCTGGGGAAATCTCTTCATGACTACTGGATTATTCTAGTTATTAGCCTTAGCCATTTACAGTAGGTACCCCTGACCGTAGTACTCAGGGGTCCCCGTCCTAGACATGATGCAAGACAAGACGGGTTCATTTGTACAAGCACAATCGTCCACGGTGTCCAGGTCATTCATACTTGTCATGTCATGTTAGCCGTCGCAACAACATTTTGAGAAGTATCATGTCAGGTTTATCATGTCAAGAGTGCGCCACGACGGGCCACTATCAAGAATTATCATGTCAAGTTATCATATCAAATTTGTTAGGTCAAGTTATCTTGTCAGGAGTGCACCACGACGGGTCACTGTCAAGTCATGTCATTTATTAAGAAGGGGAGAAACTTGCACAATTAAATAATAATATATATTCTTGAAGCCAAGGAGAAACTCTACAAGTTTCATGTTGGGAGTGGGAAGAAATTCTGACCATAATTCAGGCAAATAAAAATATTAAAAAAAATCAAAGTGGACCCCATGCGGCCCAAAAGTGGGTCTGACACGTGGTCAAGAGAGTGGGTGGCCGTTCATGCGGCCAACAAGGTATTAGTTGGTGTAAAGCAACTAACTAAAATAATGCAAGCAACTAATAAATGCTTACTGATGCAAGCAACAATCTAAGCTTATGCATGCGGCCACCAACTCTAAGCTCATGCGGCCAGACAAGTGTGGGCCATGCAAATATTGGCCATGCGGCCAATACCATATATATATATATATATTTTTTTTTGGCCAATAGCATATATATATATATATATATATATATATATATATATATATATATATATATATATATATATATATATATATATATCCATGTGGGACTCATCTGTAATCAATGCTCTAATCAAATGTGGCCATGCAAGGGTCATTTGGCCAAGGCCATGCGGCCAGACCAAAAATGAATTGGCCAAAGGTCAAGCCAAATTAATTGGCTAAAGGCCATGCGGCCATAAAGTTAATAAGGCCATGCGGCCAGTGCTGCAGTGAGTCCATGCGGCTACAAATAAACAAGGGCCACGTAATGATTGAGGAGGGGCCATGCGGCCAGAATGTTAGTTGCTAAGCAAAATAAGGCAACTAAATGCAATTAAATAATACATGCCAAAATAATGCATGCTAAAATAATGCATGCTAAAGTAATGCATGCTAAACTAATGCATGCTAAAGGTTGCTGCTTGCAAACATACGTGCAAGGCTATGCGGCCAAAGTGTTTTTGTATGGTTCATATATAGTGCTGCATGCAACCTAAAATTCAAAGACCATGCGGCCATCTTATTCTTATACGGCCAAGAATGTTTTGGCCAGCAAGTACATGCGGCTCAAACCATTTATAAATTCATGCGGCTCACCACTGCATGCAATTGCAAGTTGTACGTGGCAATTATTATTAGGCCTTGCCCAAATTAATATGCTGGCTAATAAATGCTATCATGTCAGAAAGCAAATAATGCTGCCATGCCCATGTGGCTAAGTAAGATTCCTGCGACCAAAATGCAAGCTAGCAATAATTTATGTTGCCAATCAGAGAAGATGCTCATAGAAATACCATGGCTTCTCTGCACCACCCAACTTCCCACCGGAGACCAAATTTGGACTTCCATCGGTCAAATTTGGGTAGAAGGAAATTCTCTACAACATGGAATTATTTGTTTACAAAAATATGCAAGTCTGGTAGATCAAAACCCACAAAAACGAAAATACCACAAAGCTAGATCTACAAGAAATTAGCCATGGAAATGGAAAATGCTAAATACTAAAGTTGGTTAGAAACACATGAGGAAGACAATGGAACAATAAAATAGAGTTCTTCCTTGAAGCAAGTTGCACTTGCCTAAGCTCTCCACTCTCTCAGGTTGGTGGAGAAGTAAATGGCGGAGAAGAAGAAAGTTAATGTGGAGAGAGAGAAATATGTGGTGGTATATTTAATGAAGGTGGTGGTAGGTGGGAGTGGTTTGGTTCACATAAAATCAAGCAAAACCGAACCAAGCCAAACAAACTGAACCGAACCAAGATAAACCAATCAATAAAATGTCAAAGTAAATCAAGCAGGGAGACATGCAATACAGGTTAAAATACGTACACGTATTCCAAATATGTAATACGAGATATGGGCATTACAACTCTACCCATCTTAAAAGAATTCCGTCCTCAGAATTTAATCAAGTGGCTAGAGATGCAAGGACAAGCTATAGTAAGCAATCAATCAATCAAACAATCAATCATGTAAGCAAGAAATTTGAAGGCATAAGAAAGAGGGAAGACATCCTGCTAGGGACCTCTCTGTCGGTTTTGAATCTGAGCTTGGACCAGGGCATACTGTTGGGGTCCCTGCTGCTGGAATACTTGGGTCTGAGGCGGCAATGGCCTCGGAGGGTGGTACTGCTGCTGTACTGGTGCTGGTCCCCTTACCGAGGGACTAGTCTGGGCCGATGACGAACTGGCACTATTCGGACAGGACCCTATCTTGTGATCCGGTACCCCACAAGCCAAGCACAATCCCTGTGCTCTGCGACACTCTGCTACCACATATCCTAGCTTCCCACAATGAGTGCAGCCCACCGTGGAATACTGCTTCTGCTTCTGCTGCTGAGGGGACGTGACCGACGTCACTGAGGCCGCCTGCCTCGGAGTTCCAATTGACAAAGCCCGGACTGCCGGGGCTGGTGCTGTCGACTGGGTCATCTGGCCGTGAGATCGCTTCCGACCTCCGGTCCTATCCATAATCCTGTAGGAGGTATACTCGTGCCTCCTGGCTGTCCTCAGTACCGTATCGAAAGTCTGATGCTCAAACTGCTCCACTGCTAGCAGAATCTCTAAGTGGAGTCCCTGCTGAAACTGCTGGGCTCTGTCAAACTCGATCTCCACCAAGGTGGGAGCAAACCGACTAAGCCTGGAAAACTCGGTCGTATACCCATCGACCGTCCTGTCTATCTGCTTCAGATTGGGGAACTTGGTCTGTACATCGTACCGAGCTACAGCATCAAAGTACTTGGTCTGGAATCTCTCTCTGAATACTGCCCATGAAATAGGGGCCACTAATCCTACGACTTGTGCCGTCCACCAGCTGCGGACAAGATCCAATAGCTGTAGGCGCACCACGACCACCTTCTCGTCTTCCGGAGTCCTGGCTGCCTCTAGAATCACTTCCGTATCATGAAGCCAAGCATCTGCGGCGATCGCATCTTCGCTGCCATCGAAGAATGGAGGGTTCAGGCGCTGGAAACTGTTCGCTGTACTGTTCCCATAACGACCGCCTCTGTTCAGAGCATCTTCCATTGCCTGGTGCAAGGCATCTCCTCTACGATCCTGGAAAGCTAACAAGGTTCTGATGAGTCCCACCAAGGTACTATCATCAGGCTCTGCAGGCTGGACGGGCTGAACTGGTGGCTCGGGATCCCCGGTAGGCATGATTCGGGAGGCTGCTCCTGAGTGCTGGGCCTGATCTTCTGGTTGCTGCTGGTCCACGAGAGGCGCTCCGCCTTGCTGATCGGCAGGTCCAGGTACAATGTCACTGAAGAAGACGACATAGGGGACAATAAGGAAGGATCAAGATAGATCAACGATACAAGCATGTGATCAAATCAAGATTTTCAGGGATCAAGAGGATACGAGCAGAGATCAAGGGAGAGTACTGATTGAGACATCTATTCGGTAAACCTTCACATATCTTGATTTACAAGACCTGCATGGGCCACCACTTAAACCATGTCACGCCCCAGAACCAGAATACTGGAGAGCGGGGGCAGATATAGCCAGCTACATATAATGAAATGGAATCCACCTCACTATACGGTCACGGCTGTCTAGATATATGAGGGTTTATTTGCAAGCCATCAGTCTCTTATGGTCATGAACAAGCATATTATCTCAATCACAAAGTAAGTAAATGTTACAAGATGTAAGATCACCAAATATACAATAGTAAGGCATCCCAAACATTACATATTCAGCTGATCATGAAGCTAATCGTTACAAAATGTAAGGACTAGCAAGAGTTTAGTCATACATGATCAACCCTAGGTTGTCAATCATGTTACTGCCCGTAGGCAGACAGTAAGTAAAAATATACACGAGCTAACACTTGCTCGACGGCTAAACGCCTCAAAAGAATAATTTTAGAATAGAGTGGAAGAGCCAAAAATAACCCACTCGTTGCCAGGGTTCCGTCTAGTGGTCATCATCTGGCTGGAAAATCGGTAGATTTTCTGAAGTTGCTCCGGTATCTGGCCATACAAAACCAGCTGGGTCAGACCCCAGAAAGAGCAAGTGCCACAAAGGAGGCTTCACTTAGGAACTAAAACCAGCAAATAGCACAAGAGTATAATTACATAATAAAAGACAGTAATTAAAGAAAAAGCATGACGGGTGATATACGATGAGAAAACCATGGGACTATTCAGATAACCAGGTTACAACCCGTAAACCAAACAAGGACCGGGGTTGTAACCCTTCGTCTGAACAGAACTTGGTTTCTTCCACCATTTATTGACAAGATAAAATAAGAAATCAGGACAAGTAACAATCTTGTACAAGATCAAGATAAGACTAGACTGATTGAACTCCATCCAACATTTTACGGCCAAGCAATAAGTACGGCTTGATACTTAAACTAACTAGGGTTATCACAGGCCTAGTTACTAGCAAGATACAGTGAGATTATTCTACAGCCACAAGCCCTGCAGACCATCCAGGTTATCCAGGTCGAATATTAGCACAATAAAGGTACAACACATGACAGTGTGTCGAAAATGTGCCCTACTCGTCGGCAGGCTACAGATGTCAAGTGGGGCGCCCAGATAACATGATTGCATGTAGCTGAAGAAATCTCTTCATGACTACTGGATTATTCTAGTTATTAGCCTTAGCTATTTACAGTAGGTACCCCTGACCGTGGTACTCAGGTGTCCCCGTCCTAGACATGATGCAAGACAAGACGAGTTTATTTGTACAAGCACAATCGTCCATGGTGTCCAGGTCATTCATACTTGTCATGTCATGTTAGCCGTCGCAACAGCATTTCGAGAAGTATTATGTCAGGTTTATCATGTCAAGAGTGTGCCACGGCGGGCCACTATCAAGAATTATCATGTCAAGTTATCATGTCAAATTTGTCAGGTCAAGTTATCTTGTCAGAAGTGCACCATGGCGGGTCACTATCAAGTCATGTCATTTATCAAGGAGGGGAGAAACTTGTACAATTAAATAATAATATATATATTCTTGAAGCCAAGGAGAAACTCAACAATTTTTATGTTGGGAGTGGAAAGAAATTCTGACCACAATTCAGGCAAATAAAAATATTAAAAAAAATTAAAGTGGACCCCATACGGCCCAAAAGTGGGACTAACACGTGGTCAAGAGAGTGGGTGGCCGTTCATGCGGCCAACAAGGTATTAGTTGGTGTAAAGCAACTAACTAAAATAATGCAAGCAACTAATAAATGCTTGCTGATGCAAGCAACAATCTAAGCTTATGCATGCGACCACCAACTCTAAGCTCATGCGGCCAGACAAGTGTGGGCCATACAAATATTGGCCATGCGGCCAATACCATATATATATATATATAAATATATATACATATATATCCATGTGCGACTCATCTGTAATCAATGCTCTAATCAAATGTGGCCATGCAAGGGTCATTTGGCCAAGGCCATGCGGCCAGACCAAAAATGAATTGGCCAAAGGTCAAGCCAAATTAATTGGCTAAAGGCCATGCGGCCATAAAGTTAATAAGGCCATGCGGCCAGTGCTGCAGTGAGTCCATGCGGCTACAAATAAACAAGGGCCACGTAATGATTGAGGAGGGGCCATGCGGCCAGAATGTTAGTTGCTAAGCAAAATAAGGCAACTAAATGCAATTAAATAATACATGCTAAACTAATGCATGCTAAAATAATGCATGCTAAAGTAATGCATGCTAAACTAATGCATGCTAAAGGTTGGTTCTTGCAAACATATGTGCAAGGCTATGCGGCCAAAGTGTTTTTGTATGGTTCATATATAGTGCTGCATGCAACCTAAAATTGAAAGACCATGCGGCCATCTTATTCTTATGCGGCCAAGAATATTTTGGCCAGCAAGTACATGCAGCTCAAACCATTTATAAATTTATGCGGCTCACCACTGCATGCAATTGCAAGCTGTACGTGACAATTATTATTAGGCCTTGCCCAAATTAATATGCTGGCTAATAAATGCTATCATGTCAGGAAGCAAATAATGCTGCCATACCCATGCGGCTAAGCAAGATTCCTGCGGCCAAAATGCAAGCTAGCAATAATTTATGTTGCCAATCAAAGAAGATGCTCATGGAAATACCATGGCTTCTCTGCACCACCCAACTTTCCACCGGAGATCAAATTTGGACTTCCATCGGTCAAATTTGGATAGAAGGAAATTCTCTACAACATGAAATTATTTGTTTACAAAAATATGCAAGTCTGGTAGATCAAAACCCACAAAAACGAAAATACCACAAAGCTAGATCTACAAGAAATTAGCCATGGAAATGGAAAATGCTAAATACTAAAGTTGGCTAGAAACACATGAGGAAGACAATGGAACAATAAAAATGGAGTTCTTCCATGAAGCAAGTTGCATTTGCCTAAGCTCTCCACTCTCTCAGGTTGGTGGATAAGTAAATGGTGGGGAAGAAGAAAGTTAATGTGGAGAGAGAAATATGTGGTGGGATATTTAATGAAGGTGGTAGTAGGTGGGAGTGGTTTGGTTCACATCAAATCAAACAAAACCGAACCAAGCCAAACAAACCGAACCGAACCAAGATAAACCAATCAATGAAATGTCAAATTAAATCAAGCAGGGAGACATACGATACGGGTTAAAATACGTAAACGTATTCCAAATACGTAATACGAGATATGGGTATTACACACTTTGTCGGTATCAGATTGCATTACCACCTTCTCGTAAGAGGAAAAGGTAGTCCCCAGCAGAGTCACCATTTTTGTGGACACACACAAAAAAGAGAAAAAAATGCTATCTTTTCTTTTTATTGGTGCAAGACACCACAAATCGAGTACGCCCGAGAGATCCTGTGCCGAGGATCCCCGAGTACAAAAAAAAGAATTTTGGAGAATGGGACGATGGAGATCGAGCGGCAGTTGCTCCTTTACTCCGTTGACACTCCGATTACAAAAGTGGAAGAAAACCTAAGAAAATTGCTAACTCTCGACTCATTGGCAAAAAGTGCAGCAATTTGGCTCTTGAAAATGCTCTCTGTTCTGTCTGTTGAAGAGGAAAAAGCCCCTCTTTTATAGTCGTTCTTGGGCTGGGACGATGTTATGCGCCCACATGAAGAGACACGCTGGTTCTTACGTGGACGCATGGTCCTGCTTTGGGTGCATAGGTGTAGGCGCATACAGGCTGCGAGATCGTAGGTTGGTCGTGGTGTTGACGTGGCCGCATGCTTCGGTGCACGACTGCTCGTGGAGACTGACGTGGCCATACGCTTCGGTGCACGTTCTGATCATGGCTTTGTCTGAGTCAGGCTTGGGCGCATAGCCATGTCTCAGGCTATGCGCCCTCCTTTCGGAGGAGCTAGTCTTGGGTACATGGAGTTATACTTGGACTGGGCGCATGGAGCTTCATTTAGTGGGCGTATGGAGTCGAACTGACTGGGCGCATGGAGCTGCTTTGACTTGGGCGCATGGGGCTATGTTTGCTGAAAATTTTTATGCTTCTACAACTAGTTTGACTAGAATGTTGACCAGAGTTGACTAAGAGTTGACTTTGACCTAGAATGGCTTAGAATCATGTAGAATGTATTGTAAACTTTATTTGTCATATCTTGAATACATTGTAACCTGTGTTGCTCTAAATATGACTCAGTTTTTCGGTTCGGACATCAATTCTCATCAGTCATTCAGGATATCAGGCGAGTATATTCTCTGATCGTTTCATACTTGCTAGGACTTATATTCTTGCTCTAGACTACTTTACTTGATGCTGTTACGTTGTTATCATGGATTGGTACTATATGGATCTTTTTATGAGATGTTATCCCCCTCAGGTGCATCGGGTATTTCATGTTATGTGTTTTTCACGAACATCATGTACTCCTTGTGCTCTCATTATTCATGTACACTCATGTGCTCTCATATATAAAACTATCATGTACAATAATGTAACATGAATGAATCCTTGTGTATTGATTGGAGAAGGGGGTAGAAGTGGTCATGTGGTTAATTCCAAATTAGTGTAATCATGTGCATGTCTGTTATACCCTTACGTATAATGGAGTCACCTTAGAATAATTATGTGCAAACCTATCCCGATAACATATCCATCTTGTGCTCTAAATCACTTATATTTACTTACAGTCTTACTTTCACTTATATATATATATATATATATATATATATA
>JANAVB010026480.1:0-22235 GCA_029216955.1 Iris pallida
ACCATCAAAGATGTCTCACGAAGCGGATGCGCCGGCCAGACCGCGCATCACATAGACGCGCCCTTCAACATCAAGCGCATCATACAGACGCACCCTTCAGAACCGAGCGCATCACAGAGGATGCGCCCCCATGCATCCCCATACCCGGTGGAACGCCAATCGACGTGCCCCCTTAGCTGTCCATCGAATGTCACAAACATTAAATGCTGAACTGATAGAGTTAGCAGCACGCCTCCCAAAGTCTGAACGGTCGACAGCTTTTTCAGAAGATAAGGGGACAGCAATATTGTCCATGTAGCAAGGCGAGTGCTGAGTGCCCCTGGTTTATTCATGAGGACCCTGAGAGGGTTGACTCGTGAGATCACATGTATTATTTATCCAGTGACATAGTGCCGCATCTTCTGAATGGCGAACACCAGGGCAAGGCATTCCTTCTCCACAGCGGTATATCGATGCTCTGGCCCAATCATCATTCGACTGAGGTAATACATGGCTTGCTCATGGCCTGCATCGTTATTTTGTGCCAGCAGAGTCCTGAGGGAATATTCCATTGCTCGTACGTAGAGCAGGAATGGTTTTCCAGCAACCGGAGCCACCAGGACTGGAGGGTTCGACAAATATTCTTTGATGCTGTCGAAGGCCCGCTGACATTCTTCGTCCCACACGAATGAGACGCCTTTCTTTATGAGGTGGGTAAATGGTCGACATCGCCCGGAGAGGTTGGAAATGAACCTCCTGATGTAAGCTAGCCTTCCTTGAAGGCCTCTAAGTTCGCAAAGATTTCTCGGGGGACCCATCTCCATAATTGCCTTTGTCTTCTCAGGGTCTACATGGATACCCTGGGCGGTGATGATGAAACCCAAGAACTTCCCGCTGGATACGCCCAAGAAGGACTTCGTAGGGTTCATTTTCAGATTGTGCGCTCACATCAGGTCGAATACCGTCCTCAGATCCTGCAGATGGTCTCCCTTACAGCGACTCTTGACGGCGATGTCATCAACATAATATTCTATCGTCTTGCGTAAGTAGTCTCTGAAGATGATGCTCATGGATCTTTGATATGTGGCGCCGTCATTCTTCAAACCGAAAGGCATGACTGTGTAACAGTATGTGCCAATCGGTGTTCGAAATGATGTATATTTTTCGTCGTCAGGAGACATTTTGATTTGGTTGTACCCCGAGAAGCCATCCATGAATGACATATGTTCGAAGCCACAGGTATTGTCAATCATGATGTCCGTGATAGGGAGGGGAATTCATCTTTGGGGCATGCCTCGTTCAGATTGCGGAAGTCGATGCAGATTCGAATCTTCCCATTCTTTTTGAGAACTGGTACTATGTTGGCGACCCAATCCGGATGTTGTTCCTCACGAATGAAGCCGCTGGCTATTAGTTTGTTGACTTCGGCTTCGATCGCATCCATGATGTCTGGGCGAAAGCGTCGCTGTTGTTGCTTGACTGGCTTTGCATCCGGCCGAATGTTGAGCTTGTGAAGAGCAATATCAGGATTTAACCCCGACATGTCTCCATAGCTCCAGGCGAACATATCAATATATTCTTTGACAAGTTCCAGCAGCGATTCTTGCTCTTCGTCTGTTAGGCTTTTACTGACGAAGATAGGTTTTGGAGAAGATTCACTGCCGAAATCTACTTGTATGACCTCATCTTCAGTAGGAGGTTCTCTCTGTTCGAACCGCTTTTCCCATTGTGCATCCAGCTGTTGGGCCCACGACTCTAGCTCGAGGATCTTAGGGATGTCTTTATCTTCTTCATAAGCATCGGCGAATGCCATGTTGACTGACAAGACTTGCCTGAATAGGTCTCCGATGCTGGTATTCGAGTCAGAAGTTGGTGACCCGGTTGAATGTGAATGCCATTCATATTCTTCATCTGAACTCTCAGGGGTCGTCGTGGGTGTTACATACCCTAATCCACATCGAGTCTTGCTATAGTAGTCCCGTGGTTTACCAGCCGGGATCGATGGCTTCAAAGGTAATCGTCGTCCAGTACCGTAGTTCAAGCCTGGTGTTGTCTCCAGATCATACCCCTATTTCTGCATGAGATATTTAGATTGGGGGCTATAAAGATACAGAGGCAGTCTCTCGACATCTGATCCAAGGTCGACTTCTTCTACGGTGAAGGGATGCGGATCGTCCTTCCGGCCGAAGATGATTGGATGGTCTCCTCCCTCGATTATGCGGTAAGCGTCTTCCACTGGAGTAAGCTGGATCGCGGTGTACATATTTGTCACCTGTGTGTGTAGGTGAGTGCCTATACCGTGTTCCATAACATACATTGTACAAAGCTTATTAAGCTCGAGGTAGTTCAAATATAGTCCTTTATTGATGAAGTAAGGTATCTTTTCTAGGTAGATTACATCATCTGCGGAGGGAACATCAGTATGGACAGCCACATACTTGGCTAACTCCGGTTCCTCTTCGGCTACCCCCTGTATAAACGAAGACTGAGAGGACGACCTGGGCAGCTTGATCGTTAGCGGTTCAGCTGGTGGAGCAGAGCGTGGAGTTGTCGGTAGACTAGTGTGAGGCCCGCCTCACTGTATCAGTATTTTATACGGATACATATTTATTTGAGCTGTATTTCGTATTTCCTGAATTTTGAGAATATTTAAAGTTGTTGAATTGTCATTGTACGGATTTCTGACAATTGTCGGGTGACCCGTATACTGGCTTGTTTCATTTATTTTGGTATGAATCATGACTTGGTTTTAATTTGATTTGACTTGGTTTTATTGGTTTGGTTTAACATGGTTTGGTTTGGCTTGGACTTGGTTTGGTTTAGTTGGTTCCTTATAAGAGAGGTGTATGGTGTAGATTGAGTGGAGAGGAATGAATGGTGGAGATTGTTTGGGCTTGTTATATAAGCCACCTACCACTCTCTCTCCTCCATTATTCATTTTCATTTTTCCATCTTCATCTTCTTCTTCTTTCCTTCTTCACCAAGGAGGAGAGGCAAGTACACCTTGCCGAACCTTGAACAAATTTACTTCTGATTGTTCCATCTTCTTCCTTGCATGATTCTAAGCATGTTTAGAACTTGGAGTTTTTAATTTTACCGGGTGGATTCTTGTAGATCTGAGTTTATATTATTTTCAGTTTTTCTTGGGTTTTGATCTACCAAACTTACTTGTTTACGAAAACTAATTGATCCATGTTGTAGAGAATTTAATTTCATGCAGTTTTGGCTTTTGTTTCGCTTGATTTCGACTCCGGATGAGGAAGTCATGGCCATTACAAGTTTTCAGAACTTTCATGGCTGAACTTGCTGTTTGGGGACGATGAACCCCATGCGCCCGGGAGGCCATGCGCCGTGAAGTCCCGGCAACGCATCCCTTAACTCCGAGCGTGTCATGCGCATAGGTTTTCTATGCGCATGTACTGAAGACGCAACGTGAGTTTCTCATGCGCCAATTCGTGCAGGAATCTCATGCGCCGATTCGTGCAGGAATCTCATGCGCCGATTCGTGCAAGAATTTCATACGCCGATTCGTGCAGGAATCTCATGCGCCGATTCGTGCAGGAATCTCATGCGTCGATTCGTGCAGGAATCTCATACGCCGATTCGTGCAGGAATCTCATGCGCCGATTCGTGCAGGAATCTCATGCGCCGATTCGTGCAGGAATCTCATGTGCCGATTCGTGCAGGAATTTCATGCGTCGATTTGTGCAGGAATCTCATGCGCCGATTGTACAGGAATCCCATGCGCCGAAATTGCTCTATTTCGCTGTTTTGCATTGTTTAAGTTATTTTATAGCTAGAATCTTGAAAAACTTAAAACATAAAAGTTGTAGAGTTTCTTCTTAGCTTCAAGAATATATATTATATATATATATATATATTATTATTTAATTGTGTAAGTTTCTCCCCTCCTTGATAAATGACATGACCTGATAGTGACCCGCCGTGGTGCGCTCCCGATATGATAACTTGACCTGACAAATTTGACATGATAACTTGACATGATAATTCTTGATAGTGGCCCGTCGTGGCGCACTCTTGATAAGTGATAATGATAATTCTTGATAATGGCCCGCCGTGGCGCACTCTTGACATGATAAACCTGACTTGATATATCTCGAATGCTGTTGCGACGGCTAACACGACTTGACAAGATTGAATAACTTGGACACCGTGGACGATTGTGCTTGTACAAATGAACCCGTCTTGTCTTGCATCATGTCTAGGACGGGGACCTCTGAGTACCACGGTCAGGGGTACCCACTGAAATCGACTAAGGTTAACAACTAGAATAATCCAGTAGTCATGAAGAGATTTCCCAGCTACAGGCAATCCCGTTACTTGGGCGCGCTTGTGGATTTGTAGCCTGCCGACGTGTAGGGCACTCTTCCAGCACACGGTTATGTGTTGCACCCTTATTGTACTAATATTCGCCTGGATAACCTGGATGGTCTGCAGGGCTTGTGGCTGTAGAATAATCTCACTGCATCTTGCTAGTAATTAGGCCTGTGATAACCCTAGTTAGTTAAAGTATCAAACCGTACTTATTGCTTGGCCGTGAATGTTGGATGGAGTTCGATCAGTCTAGTCTTGTCTTGATCTTGTACTTGATTGTTACATGTCCTGATTTCTTACTTTATCTTGCCGATAAATGGTGGAAGAAACCAAGTTCTGTTCAGACGAAGGGTTACAACCCCGGTCCTTGTTTGGTTTGCGGGTTGTAACCTGGTTATCTGAATAGTCCCATGGTTATCTCATCGTATATCACCTTCCCAGTCTAAGTCTTGTTTAGATCCAGTTCCTAATTGTTTCCAGGATAATGATTGCAATGATTGTCACTCTAATGTATTGTACTCTGTATTGCCACTCCCTGTTTGTCACTCTCTGAGTGTCACTTAATGATTGTCACCTTTAGCAATAAATGATTAGAGACCAAGTTCTGTTCAGGCGAAGGGTTATAACCTCGGTCCTTGTTTGGTTTAAGGGTTGTAACCTGGCTTCCGGAATAGTACTTTCGTCCTCTCTTGGTATATTGCCTAGCTCTAGTTATTTAACATGTTCTCTAGTTACTTTATCTCACATGTTCATATGACTACTTGCTTTGCATAACTCTTAAAGGATCGTTTGCTTAACAAGTCTACTTTTAATTGTGTTTACTAAATGCTTTACTTACTGCCTTCTTATGTTCGGGTTAAGTGCATTGGTACTGCACGAATCTCGATCCTCCCTTACTTATTGCTTTCTCTCTCTGTTGATTGCCTATGATTGCTGGTTTTAAGTTCATTGTTCGGCCTCCTTTGTGGTACTTGCTATTTGGGGTCTGACCCCACTGGTTTTGCATGGCCAGGTTCTGATAGAAGAGCCCGAAGGATCTACCGCACCATTCACTCGACGGTGACCAGCCGGAGCACCAGAGTGCCTCAGTGGGCTCTTCTTCATTCTCCCACTGATATGTAAATTCTCTTCTTGTAACGTTTAGTCCCGAGCACGTGTTTAGCTCGTATTTTGGTATTTTTCTTGATATTGTAGCCTACGGGCATAAACATGATATGTGTATTCTAGATTATAGCTAGTCCTTATCATGTACGACTAATATTCTAGCTAGTCATCAGTTCTGTGATACTGGCTTCATGATCAGTCATGTATATATGGTTCGGGACGCCTTACTATTGTATGTATGATGATCGTACTCTTGCTCTTGTATAATTGCCTGTGATTGAGATACCTAGGATTGTTAAACCATAGGATTGACTGATGGCATGTAGAGTAACCCCCATGTCTTGATAGCTTATACGTGATTTCAGAGTATTAACGTACTTTGGAATTGCGTAGCTGGCTATGTCTGCCCCCGCTCTCCGGTATTCTGGTTCTGGGGCGTGACAACTAGCGACCCCCAGCTTGGTACTCGATGCTGGGTGGGGTGTGGTTGGTTCGCTAGAAGTTCCAGGCCTTGCATTGGGGTGACGACCCTTCTTAGGAAGGCGTATCGCCATTGGCTTGTAGGAGGGATTGAGCTTCTCCGTTTGTGGTTGGTCGACTCTCGGCAGCCTGATTGTCAGTGGCTCCGTTGAGGGTCTTGGCATTTGGCTGGACCTTGGCAGCCGGATTATCATATGCTCTTCTTGTGCCGAAAGGCTGATTGCGTCCTTACGCAGAGTGGCTGTAAGGGGTGCGGACTTGCCAGGTTTGCGAGCTTGGAGGTGGATCGTCAGAGGTTCTTCTGATCCTGTGGCTGTCTCGGTACGAGCTTGCACATCTCCTTCATCAAGGTGCTTCTTCGACTTTTCGTACAGACAGGAGTCTGAGTAGTAGGATTCGACCCCTTTGAAGGGATCGATATCAGCAAATTCTGTCCTCACGAAGTCGTGTTTGTCAACATATTTGAAGCACTGGTGCAGCGTAGAAGGCACGATCATATAATCGTGTATCCAAGGGCGCCCCAAGAGGATGTTGTAAGAAGTGTCTGCATCTATGCCGTAGCAGGTGACTTCTGATTAGAGATCGCCAATCTGACACTTCAGACGAATCTTCCCAATTGGATAGCTCCTGTCCGAATTGAAACCGTTGATGGCGGTGCTTGTAGGCGTTAGGCGATGCATTGGGATGCGGAGATGATGTAGCAGATCCTTCGGGATAATGCTTATGGAAGAGCCAGGATCAATGTGCATCCGATCCACCTTCACGTCGCCGATGTATCCAGTGTAGTATAACGGGCGATCGTGCAGGTTGGTTTTGATGAGCATGTCTTGCGGAGTGAAGACAATATTGGGCATCGCTCCCGTACAGGCGCTGTCTTGGAGATCTGCAGGCGGGTTCTCTTCCGTGAGGTTGACCTGAGCCAGGTATGCATCGGTATTTTGGAGTGCATCGCTCAAAGCCGTGCGAACATCCTTTGAGAGTCTCAGAAGCTCGTATAGTGACAACTTGGCCGGTGTGTTGGCCAATTGTGCCAAGATGTCGAAGTTGTAGGGCTTCTCCAGCCCCTACGGTGCCTCTTTTCGGAGGAATTTGTCAAAGCGAGTCTCCTTTGGCCTAGGCTTGTCGGTCGTCGGAGGCTGAGCCGGTCCCGGAGCGTCAGTTGTAGCGGGCTGATGATCTTCAGCCGGGTTGTCAGCCACAGGTTGGGATTGTGCCCCAGACCGTGTGACGATGGCTGTAGCTTCTTCGATATCTGCCGAGATTGTGCGGCAAGACCTGACTTTTCTACTCTTCTTCTTGCAGATGGAAGATGATGTGGGCCGAGTCACTTCCGATACCAAGTCTGGATGGATCCACATGACCTCCCCTCGTGATGTGGTGAGGGGCACTAGACCAGCAGCCTAATCTCGGGGAGATAGAAGATTAGCAATCTCCATTATCGTCGGAGGGATGGGGACCACACCGTCTTGAGTTTCCGTCGGAGAAAAGCTGCCGAATTGTACTGACACCATGTTGGCTGCCACCGTTACCTCTTCGAAATCGATGGCCAGTGCGTTCGAATCGATAAGATTTTAGATGTACCGTTTTAGTTGGTAGCAGTCATGTATGGCATGGTGGACGTAACGATGGTAATGGCAGTACTTTGGGTTCTCCATGTCTGCCTGTCACGGTTCCCGTCTTGGTGGAGGAAGCTGAATTCTGTCTCCTTGTATGAGCATGTCCAAGATGGGCTTGACGTGACCGTCTTCGAAGGAGTAAGTGATTTGCGGCCATTGTTTGTCTGTCGGCTTTGGCTCAGGTTTCTGTGCTGTGTCGGCCACCATAGCCTGCTTACCCCTGCTGTCCTGATTGTTGGAGGGGCTACCCCCATTGTCGTTGTTGGTATTAGGGTGTCTGCCTTTATTCTCTTCGTCCGAGATGTGCAATCCCAATTGGCTAGCCTTCTTCAATCGTTCTTCGGCGCTTATGGCGCTGATGATGAACGTCTTCTAATCCTTGAATTGACTTTCGCCCATCCAGAGACTAATTGTTGGGAGCAATCTCTTTTGGCAGATCTCAATCAAGGAGGAATCCGAATTTCCAGACGGCAGCTTCATTGCGGTTTGGCGAAACCGCTCGATATAGTTTCTTGTCAGCTCTTTCTCCCCTTGGACGACGTCCATGAGGGTGGACATTGTGATGTCCTGCCCTACTTCGTAGAATCTCTCCAGAAACATGCGCTTGAAGCCGGCGAAGGAGTGGATGCAGTTGTCTGGCAGGTTGCGGTACCAGTCGGAGGCGACCCCTTCCAATGCCCCGATGAATAATCAAGTGAGGATGGCATCGTCATGGGGCAGATGGTCGGTGGTGACCTCGAAGTAAGTGATGTACCGACTTGCTGAGGTCTTGCCATCATAGGGATTGATATTGAACGGCTTATATCTTGGTGGGAATGAAACATCCCTCCAGGCAGCAGGGTACGGTTGCCTTATTCTGAGGTCTTGAGAATTTTCTCGAGCGTGAAACATGGCTCGGAGCTCCTGGAGCTCTCTTTTTGCTTCGCGGGCCTCATCCACGGCGGTGGGGGCCGTTACTTCAGGAGGATTGTTGCCCGGGTTCGGTGCTGCTGAATTCGAGTCCGCATTGACTGCAGGACCCGTGCTTGTTTGGCCAGGCGTTCCTCCTTACAGAGTTGGAAGAGCCACTTTGATCTCGTCCACAGACTTGACCAAGGCAAGCAATATGGCCTCGAGAGTGTCGATGCGTTGGCGATCACTGGAACCTCCTTGGCTACTATCTGTCATGAATACCGTCTTCACATGAGGAGAGATGGACGGAGCGGTGGAGGAAGCGCCCTCCGAATCATACCCATGTAGTGAGAAGTCGTCGGCGTATGTGGGAATGTTCTCCTACGGTTCGGATTCGGAAGGAACGGTACCCCCAGTCTCCGAGTTCGCCTCGTCTTGGGAGTTGTGGACGTCCTTGGGGACGTCGAGGTTTGCTGCATCTGATGGGAGAGTTACCTCTCCTGACTCGTCTTCTTGGAATATCGGATTGTCGTGGAGGTTCGGAGGAGTGCTACCCCTAATCCCAGCAACCCTCCGTGTTGTGGACGACGAATCTCCCACTGTAGTAGATTTCGTCTTAGAACGAGTACCTTGGAAAACTCCGGTAGTGGGCACCCGCTTAGACGACAGTCTTTTAGTCGCAGTAGTTACAATCTTAGGGCTGGGAACATTTGTCTTCTTCCTTCTTCCATCAGCAGAGACTTTCTGAGCAGAGTTGCAGGAGACGACAGGAAGTGCCTCATCTTCTGAAGACGGCTGTTGCAGTCTTTGAAAGACGGACTGCCGGTCTTCTCGCAGTCGCGTTATTACAGCAGCAGTTGACGATGACTTAGGTACAGTGATGTCCGTGGGAGGACTTTTTGCACCTCGATGTATTTTCTCTTTCCTTGCGTTTGTGGAGGATGGCCTCACGCAAGTCAGATGGGTCTGGATCGACCATGCTTGCTCCCTGAATTTTGGGAGACTTTTGCGTACCTCTCTGTCCGTTTGCCGTCGGGGCTGGACTCGAGTGGTTCTGTACAACTTCCCATATGAGGCCCGCATAACGGTATGCGGGACGCTCATATGATCAGAGACAGGATCAGCGGACCGAGCGTGCCAAGCTCGTGCTTCCCTAGACTTTCCTTGCTCTAGTGCGTAAAGGCACATAGTAGGAAGAGTCTAGGTGATGCTGGAGAGAGTCAGACATTTCTTCTTGGGAGCATAAGAGATCAGGACCATAGGACAGGCGGTCGAAGACAGAGCCGCGCGGGGTAGGCGTCATGCTGCCGTCCTCAACAATCTTCATGCGGCTGGCAGACGTAGCCGCATAGGCTTTCTTCATACGGCTGGGAGTCTCAGCCGCATGAGTTTTCTTCATGCGGCTGGATGATCTGGCCGCATAGACTTTCTTCATGCAGCTGGTAGATTCACCCGCATGAGCCTCTTGCATGTGGTTGGCAGATTTGGTCACAGGAGTGCTCGGCTTCTTCTTGGGGCGCATAGAGTCGCTCTTTGTTCCTGCAAGTCCAGCATCGTAGTGCTTTCCTCTGCCAGACTTGGGAACAGCAGAGTGCTCTACGGCTCGAAGTGGAGCCGTATGAGAGTCGCCTTCGCCGTCTTGGGTAGCAGAGAGTATCCCGTCCAGAGCTTGTGGAGGAGCAAATAATTTTGGCCTCCACTCGCAGCGAGCTTTCTTTGTGCGGGTTTGCTTCTGGATCGGGCCGACACTTCCTTCAGAGAGCATTTCTTCAAACGCCTGTTGGTCGAAACGGACGACCATCTTCTGTTGCGTGGAGCCAAGCTTGGCTGCATCCGGCTGCGTCACCAACTCCTCAGCCGTTGAGAAGTTTATCCCCAGCAGATTCGCCATCGTGTTTGCCATAAAATATAAAAGAGCAGAATAATTATCGGAGGACTGGACTTTTACTTCACGTTACAAACTCGCTTGTACAAAGAAAGCCTAGGGACGAAAACCTAGGTACAACAATCTAAGTACAATTGTTTATTTTAGATTCTGGAGGGTGACGATAGAGGCTCGGGAAAGCTACGTCAGCTCTGCCTTACTCCTTAGACGATCGGTACGCAGCCTTGGCTCCAGAAGATTGCTTGGCATTGAAGAAATGCTCTCTTTTCTCTCTATCTGCTTTTTCTCTCCAAGTATTCTGGTGCTCTTTGATCTCGAAAAAGGGTCTCCTTCGCAAGGGAATGGCACCTTGCTATTTATAAGAAGGGAAATGCCATCATTAGGGTTTACAATGATTGTCCCTTAAAGTGGCGACGGCCTGTTGATTGATCAATCTGGGCCATTAGTTTTGAGTGTAATGAATCTGGGCCATTAATGTAGATTGTGCCAAATCCTTTCAGTAATTAATGCTGATTGGAATAAATCTCCCTTATTGTAGTGACCCGCTCCGCCCTAGCGGAACGCCGATTCCAAACGGCAAGTGCAACGACTCAAACGAGCCGTCGACCCGAAGAGTTGCTTCGCCCCGATGAAGTATCGATACGAATCGATGCAAGGCTTACATTGGCCCGACAGGATGAATCCAGACTTAGACTTTCAAAGGCGCGCTCGGAATATCGCTCGGCCGATGCGAACATCGCTAAGGTGGGTGGCTCCGATGAACCCGTCTTTGCTTAGCCTATGCACATAATAATGCGGACACAAACACGAGAATCGCTAGGCGATAACATCTTGCATGCTAATAAATGACCCAACGCACCTAGCTAAGGGAATAATCCCAACTTGTATGCTTGTATAGAATATGGAAAGTAACATGAAAAATACGAGAACTCTCGCCCGTGCTCCATGCTCGTGCTACGGCACAAGCCTACGTTGATGCTCCCTATACGTCCAAACAATCAAACAATGGATGGGTTACAACAATAAAACAGAAAGACTATCAATATAGTCGCACCGTGTAGATTATAGCAACATTGAAAGGCTATGGGACCGATGGGTCGCCAAGGCGACTCCCATACGAGGAGTCGTGTAATGTATAAATGAAAGAGCAAACGAATAAGTGAATCAACGAATGAATACGTGAATGAATCGATGAACTAATGAACAAGTGAAAGAAAGAAAGAAAAGGAAAGGAAACTTGAAAAGATAAGAAAAGAAAGAAGGATTAGCGACAGGTGTGACGGGCACGTGCATCGGGGCTCGCTACCCGCGCTGCACGAACGCCAACCTGGTCGATAACGTAAGAAGGCTAAGGGTTAGCCTAAGGCTCAAAGACAGTCATTAAGTTAAAATGATAATAAAATACGAAATGGTCGTGGACAACGGCACGAGCGAGGGGTGGCGTATGCTGTGACCGTGAAAGGGGATTCCGCGGCATGATCAAAGGGGGGATATGCCGGCCTAGGCGGATCCAAAAAGGGGCTAACGGGCTTAACTGGGGGAGGCTTGGCCCTAGGAAACGTAAGTGCGGGGTATTTTTCAAGAGACTATCAGGGTGTACCAGCCGCACGCCATGATAGGTGCGAAAATGCCAAGGAGAAAGTCCAGGATGGCTTGTGGTGCCAGCGACCGATGCATATAGATTAAGTGGGCTTTGCTGGTGGCAATCCACGTGCAAGTCCTTGCATTGAAATCAGAGTAGTCTAAGTTAAAAGTTCAATGAACAAGTGCCTACTGAATGACTTGAAATGTGCCACTCCAAAATGATAATGAGTACAAATGAGTTAAAGAATGCGTCTACGTTATGTTATTACACATGAACTGTTGTCTAACTTGGTTTGCTCTGAACAGGGAAGGCCGGACGGTAAGTATGGGTAAGTTGTGCATGTATTTCCATGCGACACTTGAAATCGGTAACACGGGATAGGTTATATTATATGCCATGTAAATGACCCTAAGGCAAGATTAGAAAGACAATGAATGATAGAGATGCACACAAGTAAATGGAACGTGTTCGGTAATGATAGTGATTATGGGCGAGCTAGCCTCCCCACCAGTGCATAACAATGTACTGATAACCCCACAGTCTACTTGCAGGATGCAGGAGACGCCGGCGGGGTGCAGGGCTTCAATCGAACGTGCTAAGGCGCGGAGCTATCTCTGGGCCTTGGAGCGTTGCAAGGAGCTGGAGCACCATATACGGGACATAATGTATCGGAACATCGCCATGAATCATTCCATCTTGTAAGCCACTTGGCACGCCTTTTTTGTTTCAGAGAGAGAGAGAGCTTGAGCGACTTGTAATATCGGCCTAGCGCCGCTTGTAAACTTGTTGAATATCAATAAAGAATTTGGTTTCGCTTCAATTGTGTTCACTTATATTCCGCTGCAAATGGGGACACTCTGTGCGACTCTGTGGCCTAGAACTCAAATCGGCCGTTTCTGGACTTGGCCTTGCACGGGCGCAACCTAGGCCCGGGCGGCATCACGCCTTAGCGAGGACGATCGCTCCATATACGGAAGCGGGGCGTGACAGATTGGTATCAGAGCACGGCTTTACGTCCTTGGACTTCATTTCGATTATCTCAGTTTTGAAAGCTCGCGTTGGAAACAAAAGAAGTGTATGCTCTCTCTCGTTGTGCATTGGGATGTTCCATACAATAAGTCTAATATTGCGAAAGCTCGTACGAGTACTCGGTTGCACGGGACCGATAGGCGATGGCCTTTGTGCCACTACGACGGACTTGATAGGCGATGGCCTTTGTGCCGAGCCACGACGGACTCGAGTCGGACGAAAACTAAATGCTAAGAGTTAGCAAACGCGAGGCATGCTTGAATAGGCTTACGTTGACGATAGCAAACGGGTACACGAGACCGGAGTATTATTCGAACATGATGGTTTTGCACGCAGCCTTTTGGCTAAGTTGTGCGGAGTATCGCGCACCTAGACCCTTTGGTGCAAACGAGTTGCGAACGAGAATAAGTGAGCGTGCAAACTTGAATGTGGTCTGAACGGGATGGTTAAGCGGTACAACTTAGTCCGCGTGTCGTGCACCTCGACTCTTGGGTGCCATCGGGTTGCGAGCGATATCAACGTATCGCTCGATCAAGAACGGAGATACACTTTGAGTGTGTATCGATAGGAACGTTATCGAGTTAACGCTTAGGCGCACTCGAAGGATCGATTTGGACCTTGCGGATTATTGCGAACGACTTAATGCGTCGCAACGGCGCGAACGACTACGCTAGCGATTCGTTGAACGAATCGATAAGACGTCTTAGCGCGTGGCGCAAACGTGATTGAGGATTAGACCGTATGGCTTGAATCCGAGTGGTGTATGGACGTCTTGGAAATAGTTCGAGCGAAATCGAGGATTACGAGTATGTCGGCAAGGCGATGCGGTCGCGCAAAGCCTTAGAACGCGTCACACTTAGTTGGTTGTGACTTTGATTGTCCCGAGCGAGATGTCGCTCGGACAACTTGTCGTTAGACCACGTGAGTTAGAAAACGACTCGGAACGACAGAGGTAAATGAATGGTCTTGATCGAGGAAACTTAGAGGATTGTGCGTACGATCTCGGATTGATTCAAATGAATCGCGACTTGAGTTTGAACAACGATCTTGACCCTAGCTGGAGAGATAGCGGTCGAACTTGATCTTGAATATCGAGGAAATTGTGGAATATCCAACTCGGACAATAGCATCAATGCATGACTCAAAAAAATCGGTTGCAAAGGAAGATCGTCAGGTTACGCATATCGTCGATGGTATTGAGGCGTATCGAAGATCGATATGCGATAACTCGGGGGCACTCCGACTCGGCGAATGACGATCATGCAAATGTCATTGTTCTGTTGGATGCTATACTTGGGTCGTTAAGGATGTGTCGAGGAAAAGATAAACTTGGCTCGAGGATGAATGACGGTCGGACTATCAAATATAGACTTGGCTTGGATGAAAAACGGAGTGCTTGGATTTACTTCGTTGTCAACCACAACGTAGACGTTCTTGCCTTATGCGAGCGCAACCCCAGCCTCGCACATGAGTCGCGCCGACTAGGACTATCACTCCGCGTGAGCGCTGGTATGGTGATTCATACAGCGGGAGTGATCGGTACTCGCCTGGCGTGGCAACTCGTATGCTTCGACTTGTGGTTTGACACGAAGGAGACTTGAGGATGAATTGTGTGTTTGAAGAGTTGAACTTGAGGATTGAGTAGGTCCAATCTGCGTATCGAGAATGAGTTAGTCTAAACTCAAACAAGAGTTACGCCCCGATGAGAATGATTATTCCGCGGGAGCGTTGCATAGTGATTCATGAACCGCCGTGGATAATCGAACTCGCATAAGATTGGGGCAGAACGTATTGTCGAGCTGGATGACCTCGTGATCGAATACATGAATTGGTTTAGAATTGGTGATTGAACAGATTTGGATGTTGCAAAACGAATGCATCTATGCGAACTAAGTGATCGTGCTCGATGTTTAGGAATCGGAGTGACACGAGCTTGGGTAGAAAAATCCTGCACCACCGACTTTGGTTTGACCCTAGGATTGGGGTCAGTGTTGGCATTATTGTTGGGGAACTATGATTCCAATCCTGACATTGACTTAGCCTTGAGAATTGGCCTAGCGGATAGGCGAGACGCCCTGTTGCAAGAGTTGCAAATAAAAGATTGAGCTTGAGGATTGACATGGATTGAAAGAGTGGATCAAGAGTAGGAAACCCTGCTCACGAGACTCGGCTGATATGCATATATCTCAGGAACGCTTGAATATGTGCACGATGCGACTCGAGTGAGAATGACAAACTCACTATCCTGCGGCTTGGCTGAATGCATGTATTTTGGGGACGCCTGAAACGCGTGCACGATCCAACCAAGTGATACGCTGAGTTCTAGCACGACTTGGGGAGTGAACGAGTGTCGTGAACGTAAAATCGTGCTAGTTAAAAGTTGGTGCAACGAATTGAACCATCGATAGGAAGTTATGCTCGACGATGGTGTCGTTCTTGGTCTTGAATCGGACGGAAATTTCGTAGACTTGGTCGACTCCGCTAAGAAGAAGTCATAATGATTTCATAGACGAAAACGCTTGAGAAGCGAATCGAGTGATCCCGATAATTGAGGTAAACGAAAGTGAGTTGCCTCAATTACGACCCACGCATTTGGCAAAATCCAGCGTGCCTTGTGCAACCACTCCAGTCCTATGACACGAAGAAATAGAAACCAATACGAAGAAACGCTTGAATTGAAAAGATAACATCAAGTCTAAAATAAACGAGAAGCTATTCAATAAAAATCGACCAAACGTATACGACACGGAACTTAGAAAGAAACCGAGTGTCGTTCGATGCCATCGAACGACGATGCATAGGAAATTATCTATGGTATGTACACGGTCCGAGTTAAGGAATGGTAGGATGACCTACACTCAGGAAGTCTCGAGGACGAGACTTGTTTTGAGTGGTGTATTATGTAGTGACCCGCTCCGCCCTAGCGGAATGCCGATTCCAAACGGCAAGTGCAACGACTCAACGAGCCGTCGACCCGAAGAGTTGCTTCGCCCCGATGAAGTATCGATGCGAATCGATGCAAGGCTTACATTGGTCCGACAGGATGAATCCAGACTTAGACTTTCAAAGGCGTGCTCGGAATATCGCTCGGCCGATGCGAACATCGCTAAGGTGGGTGGCTCCGATGAACCCGTCTTTGCTTAGCCTATGCACATAATAATGCGGACACAACACGAGAATCGCTAGACGATAACATCTTGCATGCTAATAAATGACCCAACGCACCTAGCTAAGGGAATAATCCCAACTTGTATGCTTGTATAGAATATGGAAAGTAACATGGAAAATACGAGAACTCTCGCCCGCGCTCCATGCTCGTGCTACGGCACAAGCCTACGTTGATGCTCCCTATACGTCCAAACAATCAAACAATGGATGGGTTACAACAATGAAACGGAAAGACTATCAATATAGTCGCACCGTGTAGATTATAGCAACATTGAAAGGCTATGGGACCGATGGGTCGCCAAGGCGACTCCCATACGAGGAGTCGTGTAATGTATAAATGAAAGAGCAAACGAATAAGTGAATCAACGAATGAATACGTGAATGAATCGATGAACTAATGAACAAGTGAAAGAAAGAAAGAAAAGGAAAGGAAACTTGAAAAGATAAGAAAAGAAAGAAGGATTAGCGACAGGTGTGACGGGCACGTGCATCGGGGCTCGCTACCCGCGCTGCACGGACGCCAACCTGGTCGATAACGTAAGAAGGCTAAGGGTTAGCCTAAGGCTCAAAGACAGTCATTAAGTTAAAATGATAATAAAATACGAAATGGTCGTGGACAACGGCACGAGCGAGGGGTGGCGTATGCTGTGACCATGAAAGGGGATTCCGCGGCATGATCAAAGGGGGGATATGCCGGCCTAGGCGGATCCAAAAGGGGCTTACGGGTTTAACTGGGGGAGGCTTGGCCCCAGGAGACGTAAGTGCGAGGTATTTTTCAAGAGACTATCAGGGTGTACCAGCCGCACGCCATGATAGGTGCGAAAATGCCAAGGAGAAAGTCCAGGATGGCTTGTGGTGCCAGCGACCGATGCATATAGATTAAGTGGGCTTTGCTGGTGGCAATCTACGTGCAAGTCCTTGCATTGAAATCAGAGTAGTCTAAGTTAAAGTTCAATGAACAAGTGCCTACCGAATGACTTGAAATGTGCCACTCCAAAATGATAATGAGTACAAATGAGTTAAAGAATGCGTCTACGTTATGTTATTACACATGAACTGTTGTCTAACTTGGTTTGCTCTGAACAGGGAAGGCCGGACGGTAAGTATGGGTAAGTTGTGCATGTATTTCCATGCGACACTTGAAATCGGTAACACGGGATAGGTTATATTATATGCCATGTAAATGACCCTAAGGCAAGATTAGAAAGACAATGAATGATAGAGATGCACACAAGTAAATGGAACGTGTTCGGTAATAATAGTGATTATGGGCGAGCTAGCCTCCCCACCAGTGCATAACAATGTACTGATAACCCCACAGTCTACTTGCAGGATGCAGGAGACGCCGGCGGGTGCGGGGCTTCAATCGAACGTGCTAAGGCACGGAGCTATCTCTGGGCCTTGGAGCGTTGCAAGGAGCTGGAGCACCATATACGGGACATAATGTATCGGAACATCGCCATGAATCATTCCATCTTGTAAGCCACTTGGCACGCCTTTTTTGTTTCAGAGAGAGAGAGAGAGCTTGAGCGACTTGTAATATCGGCCTAGCGCCGCTTGTAAACTTGTTGAATATCAATAAAGAATTTGGTTTCGCTTCAATTGTGTTCACTTATATTCCGCTGCAAATGGGGACACTCTGTGCGACTCTGTGGCCTAGAACTCAAATCGGCCGTTTCTGGACTTGGCCTTGCACGGGCGCAACCTAGGCCCGGGCGGCATCACGCCTTAGCGAGGACGATCGCTCCATATACGGAAGCGGGGCGTGACAGATTGGTATCAGAGCACGGCTTTACGTCCTTGGACTTCATTTCGATTATCTCAGTTTTGAAAGCTCGCGTTGGAAACAAAAGAAGTGTATGCTCTCTCTCGTTGTGCATTGGGATGTTCCATACAATAAGTCTAATATTGCGAAAGCTCGTACGAGTACTCGGTTGCACGGGACCGATAGGCGATGGCCTTTGTGCCACTACGACGGACTTGATAGGCGATGGCCTTTGTGCCGAGCCACGACGGACTCGAGTCGGACGAAAACTAAATGCTAAGAGTTAGCAAACGCGAGGCATGCTTGAATAGGCTTACGTTGACGATAGCAAACGGGTACACGAGACCGGAGTATTATTCGAACATGATGGTTTTGCACGCAGCCTTTTGGCTAAGTTGTGCGGAGTATCGCGCACCTAGACCCTTTGGTGCAAACGAGTTGCGAACGAGAATAAGTGAGCGTGCAAACTTGAATGTGGTCTGAACGGGATGGTTAAGCGGTACAACTTAGTCCGCGTGTCGTGCACCTCGACTCTTGGGTGCCATCGGGTTGCGAGCGATATCAACGTATCGCTCGATCAAGAACGGAGATACACTTTGAGTGTGTATCGATAGGAACGTTATCGAGTTAACGCTTAGGCGCACTCGAAGGATCGATTTGGACCTTGCGGATTATTGCGAACGACTTAATGCGTCGCAACGGCGCGAACGACTACGCTAGCGATTCGTTGAACGAATCGATAAGACGTCTTAGCGCGTGGCGCAAACGTGATTGAGGATTAGACCGTATGGCTTGAATCCGAGTGGTGTATGGACGTCTTGGAAATAGTTCGAGCGAAATCGAGGATTACGAGTATGTCGGCAAGGCGATGCGGTCGCGCAAAGCCTTAGAACGCGTCACACTTAGTTGGTTGTGACTTTGATTGTCCCGAGCGAGATGTCGCTCGGACAACTTGTCGTTAGACCACGTGAGTTAGAAAACGACTCGGAACGACAGAGGTAAATGAATGGTCTTGATCGAGGAAACTTAGAGGATTGTGCGTACGATCTCGGATTGATTCAAATGAATCGCGACTTGAGTTTGAACAACGATCTTGACCCTAGCTGGAGAGATAGCGGTCGAACTTGATCTTGAATATCGAGGAAATTGTGGAATATCCAACTCGGACAATAGCATCAATGCATGACTCAAAAAAATCGGTTGCAAAGGAAGATCGTCAGGTTACGCATATCGTCGATGGTATTGAGGCGTATCGAAGATCGATATGCGATAACTCGGGGCACTCCGACTCGGCGAATGACGATCATGCAAATGTCATTGTTCTGTTGGATGCTATACTTGGGTCGTTAAGGATGTGTCGAGGAAAAGAAACTTGGCTCGAGGATGAATGACGGTCGGACTATCAAATATAGACTTGGCTTGGATAAAAACGGAGTGCTTGGATTTACTTCGTTGTCAACCACAACGTAGACGTTCTTGCCTTATGCGAGCGCAACCCCAGCCTCGCACATGAGTCGCGCGACTAGGACTATCACTCCGCGTGAGCGCTGGTATGGTGATTCATACAGCGGGAGTGATCGGTACTCGCCTGGCGTGGCAACTCGTATGCTTCGACTTGTGGTTTGACACGAAGGAGACTTGAGGATGAATTGTGTGTTTGAAGAGTTGAACTTGAGGATTGAGTAGGTCCAATCTGCGTATCGAGAATGAGTTAGTCTAAACTCAAACAAGAGTTACGCCCCGATGAGAATGATTATTCCGCGAGCGTTGCATAGTGATTCATGAACCGCCGTGGATAATCGAACTCGCGTGAGATTGGGCAGAACGTATTGTCGAGCTGGATGACCTCGTGATCGAATACATGAATGGTTTAGAATTGGTGATTGAACAGATTTGGATGTTGCAAAACGAATGCATCTATGCGAACTAAGTGATCGTGCTCGATGTTTAGGAATCGGAGTGACACGAGCTTGGGTAGAAAAATCCTGCACCACCGACTTTGGTTTGACCTAGGATTGGGGTCAGTGTTGGCATTATTGTTGGGAACTATGATTCCAATCCTGACATTGACTTAGCCTTGAGAATTGGCCTAGCGGATAGGCGAGACGCCCTGTTGCAAGAGTTGCAAATAAAGGATTGAGCTTGAGGATTGACATGGATTGAAAGAGTGGATCAAGAGTAGGAAACCCTGCTCACGAGACTCGGCTGATATGCATATATCTCAGGAACGCTTGAATATGTGCACGATGCGACTCGAGTGAGAATGACAAACTCACTATCCTGCGGCTTGGCTGAATGCATGTATTTTGGGGATGCCTGAAACGCGTGCACGATCCAACCAAGTGATACGCTGAGTTCTAGCACGACTTGGGGAGTGAACGAGTGTCGTGAACGTAAAATCGTGCTAGTTAAAAGTTGGTGCAACGAATTGAACCATCGATAGGAAGTTATGCTCGACGATGGTGTCGTTCTTGGTCTTGAATCGGACGGAAATTTCGTAGACTTGGTCGACTCCGCTAAGAAGAAGTCATAATGATTTCATAGACGAAAACGCTTGAGAAGCGAATCGAGTGATCCCGATAATTGAGGTAAACGAAAGTGAGTTGCCTCAATTACGACCCACGCATTTGGCAAAATCCAGCGTGCCTTGTGCAACCACTCCAGTCCTATGACACGAAGAAATAGAAACCAATACGAAAACGCTTGAATTGAAAAGATAACATCAAGTCTAAAATAAACGAGAAGCTATTCAATAAAATCGACCAAAACGTATACGACACGGAACTTAGAAAGAAACCGAGTGTCGTTCGATGCCATCGAACGACGATGCATAGGAAATTATCTATGGTTGTACACGGTCCGAGTTAAGGAATGTAGGATGACCTACACTCAGGAAGTCTCGAGGACGAGACTTGTTTTGAGTGGTGTATTATGTAGTGACCCGCTCCGCCTAGCGGAATGCCGATTCCAAACGGCAAGTGCAACGACTCAAACGAGCCGTCGACCCGAAGAGTTGCTTCGTCCCGATGAAGTATCGATGCGAATCGATGCAAGGCTTACATTGGCCCGACAGGATGAATCCAGACTTAGACTTTCAAAGGCGTGCTCGGAATATCGCTCGGCCGATGCGAACATCGCTAAGGTGGGTGGCTCCGATGAACCCGTCTTTGCTTAGCCTATGCACATAATAATGCGGACACAAACACGAGAATCGCTAGGCGATAACATCTTGCATGCTAATAAATGACCCAACGCACCTAGCTAAGGGAATAATCCCAACTTGTATGCTTGTATAGAATATGGAAAGTAACATGGAAAATACGAGAACTCTCGCCCGCGCTCCATGCTCGTGCTACGGCACAAGCCTACGTTGATGCTCCCTATACGTCCAAACAATCAAACAATGATGGGTTACAACAATGAAACGGAAAGACTATCAATATAGTCGCACCGTGTAGATTATAGCAACATTGAAAGGCTATGGGACCGATGGGTCGCCAAGGCGACATACGAGGAGAGGTCGTGTAATGTATAAATGAAAGAGCAAACGAATAAGTGAATCAACGAATGAATACGTGAATGAATCGATGAACTAATGAACAAGTGAAAGAAAGAAAGAAAAGGAAAGGAAACTTGAAAAGATAAGAAAAGAAAGAAGGATTAGCGACAGGTGTGACGGGCACGTGCATCGGGGCTCGCTACCCGCGCTGCACGGACGCCAACCTGGTCGATAACGTAAGAAGGCTAAGGGTTAGCCTAAGGCTCAAAGACAGCCATTAAGTTAAAATGATAATAAAATACGAAATGGTCGTGGACAACGGCACGAGCGGGGGTGGCGTATGCTGTGACCGTGAAAGGGGATTCCGCGGCATGATCAAAGGGGGGATATGCCGGCCTAGGCGGATCCAAAAGGGGCTTACGGGCTTAACTGGGGGAGGCTTGGCCCCAGGAGACAGTGCGGGTATTTTCAAGAGACTATCAGGGTGTACCAGCCGCACGCCATGATAGGTGCGAAAATGCCAAGGAGAAAGTCCAGGATGGCTTGTGGTGCCAGCGACCGATGCATATAGATAAGTGGGCTTGCTGGTGGCAATCCACGTGCAAGTCCTTGCATTGAAATCAGAGTAGTTAAGTTAAAAGTCAATGAACAAGTGCCTACCGAATGACTTGAAATGTGCCACTCCAAAATGATAATGAGTACAAATGAGTTAAAGAATGCGTCTACGTTATGTTATTACACATGAACTGTTGTCTAACTGGTTTGCTCTGAACAGGGAAGGCCGGACGGTAAGTATGGGTAAGTTGTGCATGTATTCCATGCGACACTTGAAATCGGTAACACGGGATAGGTTATATATATGCCATGTAAATGACCTAAGGCAAGATTAGAAAGACAAT
>JANAVB010026481.1:0-11436 GCA_029216955.1 Iris pallida
TATATATATATATATAATATATATATATATATATATATATATATATATATATATAGATGTGCACACATATGTCCTCAAGAATAGCTCAAAAAATCTGAATAATAACCAAGTATTACTATAATCTAGTGTAAAATATTTTATACACATGGGCCTATACTCATACATATAATAAATATACAAAATACATATATGAGATAAACATATTTTACTTGCCTTTTCTATAATAAAAACATATATTCAATTATTAAATATTTACCATAAATCGATTTATACACATTTATATAGTTCAACTACCCTAAAATGCACAAGGATAATGTAAAGGAAGTAATTATCATATTTCCAAGAATAAATATTAAATCAAAATATTGAATATTGATATATATATATAACATTTATTCTAGGAAAATATTTATTAGCTACTAAAATAAGGTATAAGTACACACTCAAGGTATATTGTCATAGACGTCTTAGGACTCACTATAAGCCTACATGGGCTTGGGCTCGGTTGGGGCCCAGTCCGGACTAGTTTGGTATAACTGAATTTCCTAAAAGTCCAAATAATAATAAATAACTATTTATAGGGATTAACTCGCCATTTGGCCTGGTTTTCCTAGTTAGGACTCACTTATGGCTGGGTCTTCCTTACCAAGGCTAATACACTAGTCGAAGCACGCCACTTGCACTATCCGTGCCACGATTTCTAGTCACCTTGTACTCCAAATCTCAACTATGGCTAAAATCATCTACCGTAATAATTAACTAATTAATTATTTATAAAATTCTAAAATTACTATTTAAATCAAATAAATAATAAAAAAATATTTTGAAAATTTCCGGGAAGGGAGGCCACATTACCTCCTCTGAGCTGCTTGTTATTGACCTCCGTCATAACAAGTCCAATCCTCCTCCACGTTCTTCTTCTCCCCCTCTTGTAATCAATCTGACCAAGCCTGCTAAGGCTAAAGGTCCTGTTGTAAATATAGATGTACAAGTCAATGAAAAAGCATCTCCTTTCCAGTATACTGATGTCATTTATCATGCTAAGTGCTATTTGGATATGTTAGATAGCTTTCAGTCATTTACAATGGGAGTTGTACAGTCTCTTCTATTAGAGGTCTTACTCGAACACCCAGATGAGTCATACTTTGTTGTCCCTTCTCGAAAGAGGGGTGAAAGTCTGATACTTTTTAGTAAAGGACCAGAACAAAAATTCAGCTGTACGGATGACATCCAAAATAACGATATGGGACGTCTCCAACTCCGTCGTTATAGTCAATAATCAAAAGACATCATCTGAAAGATGGGTTATGACTTCAAGAATGGCCTCAACTACGGTAAGGGTAGAAGAACTCCTATCCGTACGGTTGTTCCGGAAGGAAAATCAGAGATGTACTACAGCAGGACAAAAAGAGGTCTCGGATATGCTTCACCTTCGATCTTATCTCCGGTAGTCTCCGAGTCTGATAGTGAAGAGCGCTCTAACTCTTCTGATTCTAGATCATGGGACTCTGACACTAGCATTGGTCAGGTTCATCAGCTGATCGTATCTTCTAACATGGTCTCCGTCGAACTTCTAGAAGGTTATGACGAAGATATCGAAGAAAGTCCTAAAACAGATCCTTGGGCTCAACGAATGGATACCCAATGGAAACTCCGATTCGAACAAAGGATACCTCCTACCGAAGATCAATTGGTCCAAATTGACGTAGGAGAAAATGGGTCACCTCGTCCGATATTCATCAGCAAGAACCTCCCCGAGGCGGATAAGCAAGAATTAATTCTTCTTATTCGAGAATACATTGATGTCTTCGCCTGGAGTTATGAAGACATGCCAGGTTTAGATCCCAAAATTGCTACTCACAAATTGAATATATTGCCTAATGCAAAGCCAGTCAAACAACATCAAAGGCGATTCAAGCCAGAAATGATGGACGCTATTGATGATGAAGTCAAAAAGCTTATAGCTTGTGGCTTTATTCGGGAAGAACAACATCCAGATTGGATAGCCAATGTTGTCCCAGTCTTGAAGAAAACTGGCAAAGTTCGCATTTGCATCGACTTCCGGGATCTTAATGAAGCCTGTCCAAAAGACGAGTTTTCTCTCCCTATCACAGATGACATGATCGACAACACTTGTGGGTTCGAAAGAATATCCTTCATGGACGGATTCTCCGGATACAATCAGATTCGGATGAATCCTGAAGATGAAAAACATACTTCTTTCCGCACTCCTCGCGGAGTCTACTGCTATACCGTGATGCCATTTGGTCTCAAGAACGCTGGTGCAACTTACCAACGAGCTATGAGTACCATCTTTTGAGATCATTTGCGTAAGACTGTCAAATGCTATGTGGACGATATTGCTGTCAAGAGTCATCTAAAGAAAGATCACATCCAAGATTTGAAAACTATCTTCAATCTAATGGGCCAACATCAGCTGAAAATGAATCCCACCAAGTCATTCTTGGGTGTCTCTAGTGGTAAATTTCTCGGCTTCGTCATTACCTCTAAAGGTATACACGTGGATCCCGAGAAGATCCAAGCCATTCATGAGATGCATCCTCCACGCAACCTAAAAGATCTACGAGAATTCCAAGGTCGACTTGCGTATATCAGGAGATTCATTTCAAATCTGTCTGGACGCTGCAGACCATTTATCCAGTTAATGAAGAAAGGTGTCTCTTTTATTTGGACTGAAGAATGTCAACGAGCATTTGACAACATAAAATAGTATCTCATAAACCCACCAGTCTTGGTGCCACCAATCTCGGGCATACCATTTTTAATGTATGTCCGTGCTATGGATCGTTCATTTGGTGCTTTACTTGCCCAGAAGAACAAAGAAGGTCATGAACAAGCTATCTATTATCTCAGTCGTACTATGATTGGTGCTGAACATCGTTATAGTCCGATCGAAAAAGAATGCTTAGCTCTTATGTTTGCTGTTCAAAAGACTCGACATTACATCATTGGACAAACTATTCATGTCATATCCCGAGTTAATCCTCTTCGGGTACTGATGAAGAAGCCAAGTACACTCAATTCTCGATTGGCTACATGGGCCATTCTGCTAGCCCAATATGACATGGTTTATGTTCCACAAAAGTCTGTTAAGGGTCAAGCATTGGCAGACATTTTAGCGGCTCATGCTATTCCAGAGACATCCAAACTCTATGACGAAATTCCAGACGAGACATTGAAATCAAATATGATCCCCGAAGAATTTCCTACTTTGAGTCTGTTCTTCGACGATGCATCCATGATCGGGCCAAATGGTACCATTGTCGCAAGAGTTGGGGTTGCTCTCGTTTCTCCAGACGGGTCAACTATCCAAAGAGCCTATTCCCTAGATGAACCTTTTTCCAACAACGTGGCAGAATACAATGCTCTACTCATTGGCCTTCAATTAGCTAAACAACTAGACGTCAAAAATCGTGAAGTCTATGGTGACTCCAAGCTGGTTGTTAACCAGGTTAGAGGAACCTATGAAGTTCGTCATCAAGATCTAGTGCCTTATCATGAAGCAGCTATCAGCATGGCTACATCATTCAAAGCCTTCATTATCGAATATGTCCGCCGGGCTTGCAATACTGAAGCAGATGCTTTGGCCAATATTGCAGCAGTCTTAGCCATACCTGTTAAAAGACAACAGGTGGTGGTTGTCTCTAATCGAGAATTGTTCTGCATTGAAAACAATCGTAATATTGAGTTCAGTAGTCTTATTGAATCCAATGTTATCAGTGAAGATTGGAGAGCTCCCTTCATCGATTTCGTAGTCCATAATATACTTCCTGAAGATCCCAAGGAGGCTACGAGTATTCGTCGACGATCTCTGCGGTTTTACTATAATCAGACCACCAAGACTCTCTATCGACGGACTTATGATGGTCTTCTTTTACGCTGTCTTGCTGGTGATGAAGCGAAGCAAGTATTGCGTGAAGCTCATGATGGTGTTTGCGGAGCACATCAACCCGGCCCTAAACTACAAGACCGTATCCGACGCATGTGTTACTACTGGCCCTCTATGGTATCTGATGCCATCGAATATGCAAGAAAATGTCGAGCTTGTCAAATTCACGCAGATTTAATTCCTCAACCATCAGAATTCCTTCATCCGACTGCTGCTTCCTGGCCTTTCGAAGCTTGGGGCCTGGATATTATAGGTCCCATCAATCCTCCTTCTTCTAAGGGACATCGGTTTATACTAGCTATAACCGATTACTTCTCCAAGTGGGCCGAAGCTATACCTCTAGCTGAAGTTAAAACCAGTAGCATCATCAACTTCGTCAAACACCATGTCATCTACAGATTTGGTGTACCTCGAAGGATCATTCACGACAACGGACCTCAGTTCATCAGCCAGAAGTTTACAAGATTCTGTGATGATCACCGGATTGACAATGTCGCTTCGACAGCCTATAATCCTGCTGTTAATGGTTTAGCTGAAGCATTCAACAAAACTATCATCAAGCTCCTTAAGAAGTTTATGTCTACTAACAAACGAAATTGGAGTAAAAAGCTTGGAGAATGTCTTTGGGCCTATCGTACTACGGTCCGCAACCCCACAGGCTGTACACCTTTCTCTTTAGTGTATGGCTGCGAAGCAGTTCTACCCCTGAAATTTCAAATTCCGTCCTTAAGGATTGCCATCGCTATTGAGCTGACAACGGAGAACAACGATATTCTTCGACTTCAGGAATTGGAGGCACTTGACGAGAAGCGGCTATTGGCTCAACAACATATTGAGTTATACCAAGCCCGCATCTCGAAGACTTTCAACCGCAAAGTTAAAGTCAGAGCCTTTCAGAAAGGAGAGCTCGTTCTAACAGTCAGACGTCCCATGACTATGACTCACATGAGCAAAGGCAAGTTCGATGCGAAGTGGGAAGGTCCATATATTGTGAGCAAAGTTTTTTCAAATAGAGCCTATCAACTCTCAGAGCTGGACGGTCGAGTTGCTATGATGCCTATCAATGGCAAATTCCTTAAGAAATATTATGTATGAATGTAACAAGGATTTCATGTAAATACGACAAGATAGTGCATAAATAAAATTTGATTTTATTTTATCATGAATGACGTTACATAATATCAAGGACAAGAATCACTAGCATCCTTTTTATAGACAGGATAAGGACCACTGCCGTCCTTCTCAAAAATAAAGTCAGCAAAAGAGCTGAGAACATCCTTGCTCGAACCCACCAGGAACTTGCAAGCAGCCATCCTCATGGCCTCTTCTTCTTCAGTCTTCCCTGGTTCAAGTAGGAAATCCAGGATATCCCACGTGGCTGGGGTGCAGACAAAATTTCGCCTGCCTTCGTCTGTTTTGGCTGAGTCGGTTCGGCAGGACGTTCTTCAGTGCCCGCTTCAACCTTCGGGGTGATTGTAGTCTTCTTGGATGCATCTCCTGACGACATCTTTATGTTGAATAGTAAAAGTGATCATTACATCTAATTTTTTGTTCTATTTATAGACAGAGATTCGTGGAACAATGAAGCGACATATTCATCTGACGGTTCGCTCGTTCATTACATTCATCAGACGGTTCATCCGTTAATTATATTCATCCTACGGATCATCCGTTGATTCCATTCATCTGACGGTTCACCCGTTCATTACATTCATCTGACGGTTCACCCGTTTATTACATTCATCTGATGGTTCGCCCGTTCATTACATTCATCCGACGGTTCATCCGTTCACTACATTCATCCGACGGTTCGCCCGTTCATTACATTCATATGATGGTTCGCCCGTTCATTACATTCATCTGATGGTTCACCCGTTCATCCATTTATCCGACGGTTCACCCGTTCATCCATTCATCCGACGGTTCGCCCGTTCATTACATTCATCCGACGGTTCACCCGTTCATCTATTCATCCGACGGTTCACCTGTTCATCCAGTCATTCAATTCGTTCATGCATTTTGACGATTTATCCGTTCATTCATATCAGCAACTTGTCATCTTTGATTAAGTTGTCTACTGAAATAATGATATTCAACAAATTATATTCTGCCATGTCCAAATTACCTCTGAGCAGATATAATGAATATAATTATTTTCTAAATTAAGAAATATATCATGTCTCGGACCTCTGAATATATTTTCTATCGCTATTATTTATATCCGAATGAGATATGCAATAAATAATAGAGCCACAAAGAAAATGTCTTTTTGTTGAACAAAATTAAAAGGCATTACAAAAAAACATGTTATAAAACAGAATATACAAAAAATCTTTCTATTCAGCTGGTGGGGGTCATCAAACTAGCCATCTGCTGCTTTAAAGTTTGAAGTCGCTCCTCCCGAGAATCCATCACTCGCCTTCTAGCTTCCTCCATACCAGAATTTTCATCAAAAGTCGGTAAGGTTACTAGTCGACGAGAGATTTTAGCTTGATGAGTCCTGACATACTCATCTCTTTCGTGGGTCAGAATGTCCAGTTGCTGGACTGCAGCTTCATGTTGAGTAGTCTCTTCTTCCAGAGCAAGTTGAACAATTCTCAACTCTTCTTGAAGTCGATCGAACTCTGCTTTCAGCTCAGCAACTTTCTTTTCCTTCTCCCCAGCAGCAGATGCTATTATTTCCATCTGGGAGTTGTACTCTGAAGACTTGGCAGCAAAAATATGCAAGAAAACCTGGAAATCAGCTTTTGTAGGTGCAGCCTCTCGAGACATCCTCTCAAACTCAGCATGTACCAAAGATTCCACCTCTCACCGATTGAGATCTTTATAGATCTTAACTGATTCTTCCAGCTCATCTAGTATGTGTTCAAGGTAACAGCTTGCACTTCATCACCTTGACTTCGGATGTCAGCGATCAGATAAGAGGTTGGACCCCTAACAGTTATGAAACCAACATCTTCTTTCTCCATTACCCTTTCTATTAAGGGTCCTAATGAATTGAAGAAAAGGTTGGTGAAGGAACCAATTATAAATCTGTTAGTAGCTATGGCACCGGGTATAGCAGCTACTCCCATGGATGTTGAAGCAGCAGGTGCCTGCATAGGCGGGAGTTCGGCAGCATGAACTGTAGTCTCTTTGGATAAGGGAGCCATGGTAGAGCTGGTTGCTTCTCCCAGATGTTCCTCTACGAAAGCAAATAAACCCATCAGTTTGCTGTCATTAGCAACTATCGAAAAGGATCAAAAGTAAGGGCAATCTTACCATTGCTGGGACTAGTGACAAGTTTGTCATCTGCTGACATGGGTTGTAGCCTCGCGAAAGTAGCTTTAGACATTACTTCCTGGCTACTACCACGATATCGCACTAATGCGACTCTCGACCTGCATGGGCCACCACTAAAAATATGTCACGACCCGCACCCACTATGAGGGTACGAATACGTAATGACGCCCAGCCTACGTCGCAGTGTCGGCGGTAGAGCGCTGTCCTAGGTTACTATCTAACCAGCAACTCACGCAATTATAATGTACTCATCATGATCAACTCCGAACGGAGGACAAGTATAAGATATTGAACTCAATCACAGTCTAAGCACGATAAGATAAACACAGAAGAATTAAACTAAGAATAGAAGAACAAGTACTAAAATAATAACAACTCTCAACAATCTCAAATACTACACAAGTCTCAAAACTTCTATGACAAGTTCAACATGGAAACAAATGCTAGTCTACTAAACTAAATCCTGATCACTCCTGAGTGTCGGGGCTAAAGGTAGTCATCCCGTCTCCGGGTCTATAATAAGTAGGGCATGTGTCCTCACGTCAATCATCTGTAAAATTTTAACAGGTCCAGTCAGGACAGGAACGAGTACAACTCATCAAGAAATCCTAATTAAATGACAGAGAACTATAAAGCAGTTATAGACAGTTTTATTGATGAATATGGCAGTTACATACAGGTGATGATATGGAGAACAGATAAGATACAAGGAAAGTAAGTAACTAAAACAAGAGAAGAATGATGGCAATGAAGACTGTAAAATAAATCTAGCTGAACTAAAGTAACATAATAAGTCCAGAATGTAAATGTAAACAAGTGCAAAACCCAAATAAATCCAGACAACATGAATTTGATACCAGGTGGTTCCAGTACAAGATGAGTCCGGTATAAGGTGAGTCCAGTTGGTGATCAAAGGTTCCAGGGTGAGTCCAGCCTATACTCTAACAGTGTGTTTTAAAATATCGGGATCGACATGTGAACGGCTGTAGGTAATACGGCACATCACACACCTGGCCGGGTGTGAGATGGCTATCATTCCAGTATAATTCCAAGGAAGTGGTTCCAGTATTTGGGTATGTTCACATGCCTATTCCAATACTTCCCCGCCCAGCAAGTACAAGTGAATCCAGAAAACGACACGAGAAATCGGGATGAGTCCAGCCAAACATAATGATACCAGCAAAAGATTCCAGGGTGATTCCAGTAGGTGGTTCCAGTAGTGATTCCAGAAGGTGATGCCAATAGTGGTTCCAGAAAATAGAGGCCAGACAGATGGTATGTGTGTGTCGCATACATGAATCCAGAAATATCCATACGTGTTGTAAGAATCGCATAAAACTATCTAGAACTGAAATACAGTAATTGACAAGTAAATGAAAGAACTATCAGAGAATGTACTCGCCTGCTACTCTGAGTAGAGTAGTGTAATATCAGATGCCTGCACCAGAGTCACAATTGTCCTAAATAGAACAGTACAGGTTATAATATGTTTTAAAAATAAGGTAAATGAAGTCTACGATGCAATGCACATGATTTCTAGGTCAATCTAGGTCAAAGTCAACTCTAAGTCAAACATGGTCAACTGTCTAGGTCAAACTAGGCCCAAGTCAAACTTGGTCAACTCTGGGTCAACCCAAGTCAATACTCTAGTCAAACTAGGTCAATCCTAGTCCAGTCAGTCTAACTAGGATTCTATACTAGGCTAACAACCTAGGCAAATCCAATACTAGCTATAGGCTAGAAATCCTATAGGCCTAAGTACTAAACCCAAGCCTATAGACTACACTAAAACTCAAGCTAACACTATGGCCTACTACTACTCTACCTATAGTCTAACCAAACCACAAGCCTGAGCCATTAGTCTAACAGGAACACTAGCAGTCCTACAAGTCTACTCTAACACACTGCCAATACTCAAGTCAACCAACAGTCTACATCTTCTTAAAACAAAACAATCAAATAGAACAAATGGGAAGAAAGGAAATTTGAAATCACTAGATAATTCAATAAGAATGCAAAACAAGGTAAGTGGACAAAAGGAAAATCACTCCATCAAGGTAAGGCCAACATTAGAACATGCTTCACAGTTAAATCATGGACTGAGCAATCAAGGATGTCATTCATATACATCAATATGGTTTAGAACTAACCTATGTATGAAGGAAAAACCAATTATACTCATACATGTAATGGAAGGTGTGCAGGGTCATATGTGAGTGAAATATAATGTGTTTTCATGTGTGTGCTAGTGTAGTAATATACACATGTGTGTGTAGTGTCTTTTAAATCTGGAAACAGTGTGTTAACAGGCAGCATGACAGTGGGTTAATATCAGGAATTAATGTGTTCAATATGTGTATACATAAAAATGGGTCAATGGGTCAATACAATATGTGTGTATGTGTATGATATGAGAAAGGGTGTGTGTGTATAGAGTACATGAAAACAGTGTGAAGAAAGGAAAACAGTGAGAAAATCAGTGAGCATTGGTAAAACAGTGTAACAGTGTGTCAATGGTACATGAGTGTGTGGGATTTAAACTAACGTGTGTGTTATAAGAGGGTGTCCACATGAATAGGGAACAATGTGGGTGTAAGAGGACAGTGAACAATAGATTTCAGGTATATGAAGATCAATGACAGTCCACATGACCCAAATCACTGATTTCAGGTATGTGAAGATCAATGACAGTCCACATGAACCAAATCACTGATTTCACGTATGTGAGGAATGTGTATCAGTTGATACACAGGCAGCCCCCCCTGAACCACATTCAAAATCCCTACACAACAAAACTCCTCTCACAAACTGCAGTAAGTAACAATTGAAATTAAGTTTAGCCTAGTCCTAACATCAAGGGAAATCAGCTTTTAATCAGGGACTTTAAGTTCAGGAATTCAGTTTAATATAACAGTTCATTTGTTCAAACAAAACCAACCCAATATCGAAATCCTTTCATCAATTTCGAACTCAACTCCTAACGCCATTCACATTCATCATTAGTAGTAAACTGATACTCATGCGCATGAATTAAAACATAGTAAATTGAGCATCAAATCTCAGGAATATCAATCTCAGAAAAAATTCTGTTTTAGAAGCAATGTAGCTCAGAAATCTCAGTTTTCAAGACCGTGTATCTGTCTACATTCATCAAACAGTCCAAAATCCCATTCTCAAATGAAAAACCTAATCTTACATGATAATCCCACCTAGCATTTACTAATACACATGTCAAAGGATTAAACATGTCAAATAACACTAACATTCAGTAAAAAAAATATAGAAAGGTTCAGGAATTCACAGGACAGAACCTAGTATCAGTCTAATTAGGAATTCCAAATTTCGAAATCAAAATATGTTAAATATACAATTCAATGGTTGGTAAAAAATCCTCCACACGTGCACGTGTCCCCAGGAATCCCTTCGTGTCACCCTAGAGCCGGATACGGCGTGTCCACGTCGTAAAACACGCAAGACACCTGTGCACAGGCTGCGTCGTGCACGCGTGCACGTGTGTACAGCCCATGACACAGGACACGTGGGGACACGTGGCCATACACACGTGTACGACCAGGGTAGGGTACATGCCCACGTGCCTACAACGTGTCCATAAAATGTGTCGTGTCCGTTAAACGTGCGTGTCAGTGAAGGAATACTCGCGTGCACTGTGCGCTCGTGCGGCCCGTGCGGCCAGTGCGAGTGAGTTTTCTCACTCGACACGACACGACTCGACACGATACTTTGGGGGTGTCTTTCAGACATTGCCCCTAGGTCTTTGTCAAGTGGCATGTGTCCACGTGTCGTGTACAGTGCACACGAGGTGTGAGCAGGACAGTGCACTCGTGTCGTGCACGCGTGTCCAACAGCCAAAACTGACACAATACGACACAAAAACCTAACACCCTTCACAAAAATTAATGTACATACTAAGATCTACCAATCCATGTAATTACATTTTCCAAAATCGAAAATAAATTCCTAAGGGCATTCTATCGAACACCTAGCCTATCAAATGGATACGTGTCCGATACGGACACGAAACCGACACGAATTGTGCCCAAATTCTAGGGACAGCTAGGGGACTCCTAGAACTAGTCCTAAATGCAAAAAAACAGCAATTTAAATCAATTTGAGGAGTTTTACCTATAGGTGCAAATTGTATGGAAAATCTCCAAATGGGGGTGTTCCTCTGATGGCTAAATGCTCCAAATGAGCCCAAAGCTGAGATTAACCTCCAAATTATA
>JANAVB010026482.1:0-5000 GCA_029216955.1 Iris pallida
ATACCATATCTCTGTCAGCGAACTCCATCGGTCTGCAACTAGTATCGACCCAGTGTTTCTGCCTGTCCTGATCAACTCTGAGTCTGTCTCTGATCATCCTGACCTTCTCTGTTGCATCAGTGATCATCTCTGGCCCAAGCATAACTCTATCTCCAACATAATCCCAAAAGAGAGGTGTACGGCATCGTCGTCAATATAGTGCCTCGAAAGGAGACATACCGATGCTGGCTTGGTAGCTGTTGTTGTATGAAAACTCTACCAAGTGCAGATGGCTCTCCCATGATCCGCCAAAGTCCAGCACACAAGTCCTCAGCATGTCCTCTAGCGTCTAAATCGTCCTCTCGAACTGTCCATCAGTCTGTGGGTGGTATGCTGTACTAAACTTGAGCCGATTTTCCAACTCCTCCTGCAAGCTTCTCTAGTAATGGGACATGAATCTGCTGTCCCGGTCCGATATGATGCTCCGATACTCCGTGCAAGTGAACTATCTGCTGCATGTATAGCTCTGCTAACTTTTCGGTGGAGAGCCCCACCTTGAAGGGTATGAAGTGCGCACACTTCGTCAGCCTGTCAACAATGACCCATATGGCATCCTTCCCTCCTTGGGAACGAGGAAGCCCTGAAACGAAGTCCATCGTAATATGTTCCTACTACCACTCGGGAATGGATAATGGCTGCAATAGACCGGCTGGCCGCTGACGCTTCGCCTTGACCTGTTGGCAAACTAGGCATCTCAAAATAAAACATGATACATCTTTCTTCATTCCGTGCCACCAAAGATGTTCCTGCAAGTCACTGTACATCTTGTTGGCACCAAGGTGTATAGAATATGGCGATCGGTGCGCCTCTTGCAAGACCGCCTCTATCAGCTCTCCCATCGGCACACATAACCGACCGCCAGGCCTCAAGGATCCATCCCCTGCTATGGTGAAGTTATCAAGCAATCCAGCTAAAGCCTGGACTCTGAGTCTGCGGAGGCTCTCATCTGTAGACTGTGCCTCCTTGATCTGCTCCATCAAACCTGACTCAATGTCTAGCGCCATCATCTGTATCACTGATCCTGGCCGAACTATCTCTATACCGAGCTTCTCCAGATCTTCCCACAAATGTCGATCTATCATCAGATACCATGCCATCAGATGCCTGCTCAGCGCATCCGCCACCACATTTGCCTTTCCGGGGTGATACTGTAAATCGATGTCGAAGTCTTTCATCAACTCCAACCATCGTCTTTGCCTCATGTTCAACTCTTTCTGTGTGAACACATACTTCAAGCTCTTGTGGTCAGTAAAGATTTCTACTCGCTCTCCGTATAAGTAGTGTTTCTACAACTTGACTGCAAAGATCACCGCAGCTAACTCTAGGTCATGGATAGGATAGTTCCGCTCATGAGTCCGTAATTGCCTAGATGCATAAGCAATCACTTTTCCATGCTGCTGTAGGATGCATCCTAGCCCCTTTCCCGAAGCATCGCTGTAAATGGTGAAACCTCCAGACCCTGAAGGTAATGTCAGAACTGGAGCGGTCGTCAACCTCCTCTTCAGCTCCTCAAATGCTGCATGGCAGTCCTCTGACCAGATGTACTCTGCATCCTTCTGTGTCAGCTTCGTTATGGGTTCAGCTATCCTAGCAAAGTCCTGGACGAACTTCCTATAATAGCCTACTAAACCCAAGAAACTCCTAATCTCTGAAACTGATGTCGGAGCCTTCCATGTCTTGACGGCAGCTATCTTCCTGGGATCCACTGAGATCCCCTCTCCAGTGACTATATGACCGAGAAATTCCACTCGGTCTAAAAAGAACTCGCACTTCGACAATTTGGCATACAACCTCTCCTTCCTCAGAATCCCCAAAACTGTTCGTAAGTGCTCTGCGTGCTCCTCCGGCGTCTTTGAGTATATCAGGATGTCATCGATAAATACCACGACAAACTTATCCAGATACTGGTAAAATGTCTTATTCATCAAATTCATAAAGACAGCCGACGCATTTGTGAGACCAAATGACATCACCAAAAACTCGTACTGCCCATACTTCGTATTGAACGCCGTCTTCTGGATGACTTCAGCCCTAACTTTCACCTGGTGGTAACCGAATCTCAAATCTGTCCTGAAAAATACCTTTGCCCCACTCAATTGGTCGAACAAATCATCTATCCTGGATAGAGGATATTTGTTCTTAATGGTGATGGTATTCAACGCCCGGTAGTCAATGCACAACCGGACTGTACCATCCTTCTTTCGTACAAAGAGCACTAGCGCTCCCCATGGAGAAGCACTAGATCGAATGAAACCCTTTTTCAACAGGTCATCAATCTGAACCTTCATCTCTACGGCCTCCTTAGGGTTCACTCTATAGCAAGCCCGGGATACTGGTGATGAACCCGGTACTAAATCTATAGTGAACTCCACATCTTTGTCAGGCGGAAGTCCTGGAAGATCCTCTGGGAATACATCCATAAACTCCCTGATGATAGGATGTGGCGGTGCTAACTCCCCCACTGTCGCACAACAGTTCGGCTCTAGGCTGATCTCCTGCCCTGTCCTCCTGACAATGAATGGTGTCGTGCCTGGGGGACTGAACATGATACTACCCTCATGACAGTCTATAGCTGCGTGAGCATAGCTAAGCCAATCCATCCCCAATATGATATCATATCCGGGGAGTGGCATCACAAAGAATCGTCCCTAAACTCTCTTCCAGCTATAGTAATGGAGCATCTATAGATAGCCCTAATAGGTATTGGTCCGCCTCCCGTTATTACTCTACTCATCTCCTCGGTAGGTGTAGCTACTAAGTGGTGTTTATGCAAAAACTCAAATGACAGGAAGCTATGCGATGCACCGGAATCAATAAAGCATAGAGCTAGAAAAGTATGCAAATAAACATGACCTGTGATGACGTCGGCCAAATAATTTGGCTCCGAAACCTGCTCCGGCTCCGCCTCAAGAGCTAGACTATAAGCCTTCCCTTGGGGTCCCTTCTGTTGCTGCAGATGTTGCCCGAACCTCTGCTGCTGAGTCGGGAGCGACGGTCCTCTAGATGGTGGTCCAACACCTGGTACTCTCGCTACTGGGCATTCCCGAAGCTGATGGGTGATCGACCCACAAGGTAAGCACTGCCCCAACCTCTTCCTACAGACGAAAGCATCATGGCCTGGCCTCCTACAAAATGAACATACAGCTCCTTTCTGCTGTCGTGGTCCCGGGGCTCTAACTGACGGTGTTGGGTGATGTAGTGTGGGAGGACGATATGTCTGCTGGTGCGGTGCCGGTGCTCTCGGCTGGAAAGTATGATGCTTGGAAGGTCCCTCGTGGTGTACGGAAGCCGGTCTCTTGCAGGACAAAAGACGCTCCTCTATGTTCCGGGCCAACTCTAGGCTCTGGTAGTAGTCAATCGTCCCGTTCGCCACTAGGAGAATGCCAATGTCTGGGACTAGACCATGGCAAAACCTACGCGTCATCTCCTCTGGGTCTGCAACCAGACTAGGAGCGAAACGGATCAAATGACTAAACTCTGCGGCATACTCGTCAACAGAACGGTTCCCCTGCTGGATGTTCTGGAATTGTAGCCCTATGGCTACTCTAGCGGTGGTCGAGAAAAAATTTCTTCTTGAACTGAATCTTGAATTGATCCTATGTTGCTCTCCCTCTCGCGAACAATGGCTCATTCCTGAACCATACTCTTGTCAAGTCTGTCAGCAGAAATCCCGCTGCCTCGACCTGAAGATCACTCGGTAACCTAGCTCCAAGGAGCTTCCTCTCTACTGAGTCTAGCCAGTCATCTGCTACTATGATGCCCTTAGTCCCCATGAACTCCCTAGGGTTCAAGCCCATGAAGTCCTTGATGTTTCCCACTCTCTGCTGTGGCTCTACCGGTGGTAGGACCATGGTACGCCCTCAGAACGCTCCATGCTCCGGTGGAGTAGGGTGGTCTGCTTTTGATGGGTCGTTAGAAACCCCTGGATAAGAGTGAGCAGCTGGTTCCAGTCGAGAGTGACGGAAGCCTCGGTAGGTATACTAATAGGTGGTGGTGGGAGTATCGGGTCCTGCTGGGACTGTGATGTGGAAGGTGGTGGAGGCATCTGGGTTGGTGGATTTGTGGAGTGGGGGAGTATGGTAGGTGGAGGTGGAGGTGCATCGGTCAACTGGTCAACGGACTGGATAGGAAGTGTGCCATTCTCGGGGGTGGTATACTGGGACGAGCGGGTGAGTACCATCTAATAAATATAAGGACTCCACAACAAGAAAAACTAATTTGTAATAACGAGCATATGATGCACCTCCCCTAATTTGTAATAACGAGCATATGATGTGATAAGTTCCTCTATTGCAATCCTAGTAATCCTCTAGGTATTTTAAATGTTTTTTTCCAGTGTTGTCTAGTTATCTTAAGTTCCTAATTGCATGCATGCTTGGTACAATGACGTAACCAAACAATTTAGTCAGGACCTGCATGGGCCACCACTAAAAACATGTCACGATCTGCTACCCAAATTGTTGGGCCGGGCCGAGTCATGTCCAGCCTACGCTTGAGATAAAGCGTAGGAAGTTGTTCTAAAGACAAACAATATATGATCAAAGTGTGCTAATAGTTCAATATGTCATATTGAGTCAGAAATGTTCCAAACACAAAAGCCATCTCGTATATAAATATGTTCCGAAATACAAAGTCGAGACATAAAACTGGATACATGACCAGTATCATAATACATAGTCTAGCAACATGACTACTATCAAAAGTCCCGAGCAACTACACAAACTAGACAAGTTTCCCCGCAGGTACATCCTTGTAAGGTAAAGTCTGATCCTCGTTGGCAACCCCATAATAAGAATCACAAATCAACTCCTCCTCGGTAAGTATACCTACAACGTTATCCTGTCAGGACGGGAGCAAGTACTGTTTCTAACAAACTAAATATATGTAGCATGAAATGAACTGAAATGTAATAAACAGGAATCATGGCATATCTTGATTTATTCAGTGTTAGGTATATTTCA
>JANAVB010026482.1:10000-15717 GCA_029216955.1 Iris pallida
TGATATACATTGTACATCGCCGCATTGGTTTGAACAGACTTGGAGATCAAATTTTTAGTTTGATTCAACCCAAGATTTAACATAATCTTGTGAGATTCGTTCAGGAAGTATATTAGAAAAGATCCAATTTCAAAAAAGCTTCAGATTTGATAGATCTTTAGGATCAAATTGCTAGAACACTTATGCGGCACCCTGGTAGGGGAGGGGAAATCAGGATTTAGGATTACTGTTCCCTGCGGGGAACACTAACCTTAGTTTTTTTATATTCTTATTCCTATTATAAAAAAATAAAAAAAAACTATCTAAATGAAATATATCTAAATCTCAAAATGTTCATAAAATTTCTTAAAGAGGTATAAATATATAATCTTTAATTTTTTTATCATATATATATATATATATAAAATATTTTTTTACACTTACTTTTAAAAATAGATAACTAAATATTTAAAAGGTACTAAATTATTATCTCTCTAAATCATTATCTAAATAAGATTTAATATATAGCAATAAACCTATATCACAACTATTATTATCAAAAAAACATATTTACTTTTTTTTAACTCATCTGGCATAATATAAATAATTAATAACAACCAAATATACATTTAAATATATAACTCAATATAAAATTTCTAAAATCTTTTCCACAACTATATCTATTTATTATAAAGCTATTGTATATTACCATATATATTTTCTACGTATTTAACTTACTGAATTACACAGTAGAGTAAAAATACTAGAATCCTTTTTAATAAAATTGCTCATCAAATAGTATAATAAATAATAATCCAAAAATTATTTTTTTTAAATTAGAAATACTAAAAGATCTAAAACATAATAACAAAATTCCTAAAATTTTAGGAGGATTACATCTTCTCATAAAACCAAAACTAATGGAAATATTTTTGTCTATTTTCATGTCCAATTGGCCATTCACACAGTTCCAAACAGTTTGTCCATGACATCAATTCTACAACAATGTGTCCAGAACAGATCATTTCTATTGTGTGGAAATTTTTGCCTATTTTTGGTCAGACTTGATCTTCTAGTAATTTTTATAAGAAACTAGAATTCAAGAGTCCCGCATATCCTTTTGCTGAGTTTTGAGTTCATTTAGTATTTATTAAAATTCATAACATTTGCCGTAACACCGTAACTCCGAAAATCATGGGTTCTTTGTATCCAAAAGCCTTGGTATTTATATACCTTTTCTAAAATACTTGTTGTGCAAGGTTTGATGATAAAAACTTTATTTTAACCAATCTTTTTAATTTTTCCAGAATTTGCTATTTTTAATTATTTATTATTTCAGGACTCAATTAGTAGGCCAAATATGATATTAACGATGTAGTTTCAACATGAGGCTATTGTGATTGAGTTTCCACCAATAAAATAATATTTTTACTATTATAAAAATATTTAAAAGTATTTTCTAGAAATTAAATTATTGTTTTATTTTAGTTATAAATTATTTTTGTAAGGAAGTTGGTAATATATATGTTGTATGGTGTTGTACCAACATCATGATGACTACTGGGTATAGATATTAATATAGTCCATATATAGTAAATTATTAGTGTATTATTAATAGTAGATTATTTGTTATAGGCGTGCGTGATGGAAGTAGCAAAGACTTTGGAGTTGGTCAGGCATACGCGCAGATGGAGGTTACAGGCAAGTATACCTTGCCAACATTGTACAATTTGTTTACATCCATATTTTCTATTATTCTTGTTTGTTCATGTCTCCTTTCCTATATGTACCTACAATCTTATCATGATTTATTTTCATGTCTTGTCCTTTTATCACTTGCTTTTATCATTAGTTATTTTATATATTTTTATACATGCTTCGATAGTGTTGTTTACTTGAGTGACTTGACTTGATCATGTGTTCCATGTTACTTTGACTTGACCATCGACCGATACTAGGATTGGCTACTTGACCACTCTCGACTCGAAAACCCACACAACACTACGATAGAGACTACTATAGTTAGGGAGCACCATGCAGGACTACTAGCTATAGGACCGGGAGCACCACGCTGGATTACGATCATTCGATTTATTTGTAGCCATGCTTAATATTATTTCAGTTATGACATGTCATTATCTATATAGTTCTTACATGTGTTCTTCATTCTTGTTCTAGTACGTAGTTGTTTCATATTTTTTCTTGCATGTTATTTACTGTCATAGTAGGCATGTTTATATATATCTTGCTAGTCCCATGGGGACCTGATGATCTCTTCATGTAGTTAGTCATGCAGAGCTGGTCCACAGATCATGGAGCTATGACTGTATTTGACTCAGGTATTTTATCATGCTTTCATATTTTATCTATTATGTATACTCTACTCGTAGCTTAGTTTTATAGACCCATGTCGTTATTCAGGTCTAATCGAACATATATGTTGTAACTACCACTTTTCTAAAATGAGGATAATTTTAAATATTTGTAACATTGATCATGTTAGTTATTAAATAATAATTTAAATATTAAATTGGGGAATTTTTGATTATTTTAAGATTATTTAAATTAATGTATTATGATTTTGTCATTTGTTAGTGAAACCTTAAAACTACTTTGCCTAGAGACTAACCATGACCATGGAGACCTAGCTAATGGATTGAGATTAGTAATTAGACTCTAATCTAGTTAGAAATTACTTAGAATCTAATTAATGACTAGAAACAACATGTTAGTTTGGTCCTTAAGGAGGCTTATTTTGACAACTTAGAAAGGCCCCTTAAGCAATGAAACCCTAACCAAACCCTAGCCCAACCATATGGTCGGCCATAGCAGCCTAGAATAGCTCTCTCTTGCTATATATAGTCATCATTAGCCCCCTTCCTTCCTCTTCATTGAAACCATAACCCTAGTTTGGGTGTTCTTTCCCAAAATCCTCCATCTCTCAAATTAACTCCAAATTCATCCAAACTAATTGCATTCTCTTCCTCTTGATGAGAGGAAGCCTCTATTGGCTATCTAGGAAGGATTTGGAGCAATTTGGCCATTGGAGCTTGGTGGAAGATCTATTCTAGGGATTTTTATTAGAATTCCAACTCCCAATTGTTAAGAGCCTCTAAACCTTTTTAATTTCTATTTTCATTCTATAGATGCATTCATTTAGGGTCCCCCTATCATGAGGAAGAGTTTGGTTCGAATTTGAATCCATTTAGGTTGCGTATCGCAAGAATATCGGATACGTGCCTCAAGTGTTCGATGAAATGCCCCATAGGATATTTTGATCTCTAATTTCTAGTGTAATTTCATTTTTGTGATGCTAATAAGCTATGGATTATATATGTACTGGACTGAGTTGAATTCGATGTGATTTGGTAGGTATTTTTGGACACTGGGACACTCGGCCTGTATTTTGGCCTGAACAGTGCATGCCCTACTACTAGGTCTCTGTTCTAGACTGATACGCATTGGATTCACTAGCTAGCCACTGTTTTGGGTTGGTCTAGTGACTGACACTAGATCTTGAGCTTTGGGCTATGAGCCATGGCTATTTCGAGACATGGCAGCCACTGCACATGTTTCCCCTGTGTAGTCGAGCCTTGCATTGATCTGTCCTTAGCATGCCCTACTGTGCAGAGTTATTTTCTTGGGTTTGCAGCATGTTCCTTCATACATGACCACCTAGAAGCACATCCTAGCAGTTGCACACACACACACCATTCACTCTCACTCTCAACTGCATATCCTATATACATTTGACACTTCACTCTGTACATTGCATACTGCATTCATAACTTCATGATACACCCACTGTATCAGAACATGCATCCACTGACACATTGCATTATCCCTGGCATCACCTATATGTTTGCCACTACATTCATTTACTGCAAACACCCTTACTTAACTGTCCTGTATCATCAACATCCTATTGCTGCATTTTCCTTTCATTCTTCCCTGCCTACACTACTGTCTTAACCCCTGCATAACCCTTTAAAACCAAGTCACTACTACATACATAGCTTCATTTGCATTAGCCTGCACCACTTGATGTTCTGCACTGAACATCTGTTTAGTCTTTCTAGATGTTCAGTCTCCAAATCACTTAGGATATCCAATTTAAACCACTTAGTTTCTGTCCTATACTACCTACCTATTACCTACCTGTGTTCTTTTAGCCTAAGTGTCTAGTCATGATTAGACTAGCATGTCCTGCATTCCTCCAACACAATCATTCACTGCATATAGGAGAGTCCAAGTCTGATTTTAAGTGCAGGAAATGAACCTTGAGTTCAGACTTGAACTCTTATACCCCTGTCCCGTATTTGCCTATTTATTATTCAGTCACAGGTCATGAGTGGTCCACCTTACCTTGCTCAATTGAGTCACTGCCTATATTGTTCCATTCACCCTATACCAGTTGATGTTCTGTTCAGGATTTGGGATTCAGTCGAGCCTATTTTTACATGGCTACATTTTTTCAAAATGTAAGTAAGGTCCTACATATAATTCACTACTTCGAATGTCAGTAGTATGGATGTCCACTTTTGATGTACCATTATATTCACTCATTATCTCCTCTACTGAATTCTTAGTTGATGAGTATAACATTAACCATTATTGTTTCAGACATCTATACTCTAATGCCAGTCTTCCTATTGCTAAAATTTATTGCATTATTATAATCCTTACCAAACCATTCCAATGTCCATGACCTCCTTTTAATGTCCTGTCCTGACTTTGTTTAGGAAAATAAGTATCAACATATTCATATCATTTGTACATCCTTCTTTGAACAGACCCAACCCTAATTCTGTATAGTCTGATACAAACAAGTATCAGAACTTGTGAGATGTCCTGTATTCTTTCTACAGAGATTTTTCACTACATTCTTATCATGTCCAGTATCAGTCCTGCACTCACCATTGCATTTTTCTGCCTTCATTGCCTTCACCCTTCTTTACAATGACCTGCATTCATGTATCAGAACATTAGTAAGGTTTAGCACATAATACAGACCCTTGGATCGTGTCAGGCTTCTAACCAATTGTTCAGACCCACATAGTACTGGTTTAGACCCGTTTAGACTATAGTCCATTTATCTCCATTACATTATGTCCTTTATGATGTCTAGCAATTGCTAGATCATGTTGATGAACCCACTCCTCTTATTATTTGTTCAGTCCTTTAGCCTATATCACAATTTTCCCTGCCCATGCTTCACTGGTATTGATTCATATTCAGTCCATAATATCCTATATTCAGTCCATAATATCCATAATATCCTATATGGTGTGTGGTATATATATTAGATATGGATATTGCATATATATATGTATAGGTTGTTGAGTCTTGAGTAGGTTCCTACAAATGTGAAGGTATTATGTGTTACAATAGAATGTTTATATATATATATATATATATATATATATATATATATATATATATAATTCATGAAAAAAAAAAAAAAAAAAAAATATATATATATATATAAATTCATGATGTTCTATAGAGGGTTATATTGGAATCTGTTATAGGGTAATACGGGATAAGGTGAGATATCACCCATTACATATATATGTGTTAGACTTAGGATTTAGTTGGTTTTGATACCTCTTTAGCAGTACATAACTTTTAGTCAAAACCCTAGATAGGCAGTTGACCAAGGTTTGACCTAATAGTCCAAGTTTGACTTAGTTGACCAACCGTATAATTTGATCATTGACTTGGAGTTGACCAATAGT
>JANAVB010026483.1:0-50000 GCA_029216955.1 Iris pallida
ATCGGCTATCAGGTCACTAAATTAGAATAGTGATACGACATACGTCTATATGGACGCCTTGGTCTCACTACGAGCCTACATGGGATTGGGTTGGGTTCGGGTCAGTTTGGTGCGACAGAGTCCCTCTAAAAATCAATAATCTAATATGAAATAATTAAATGTCTTTAGAGGTTAAGGTCGCAACATGGCCTGTTTTTCCTAGTTAGGACACTCCTATGGCTCGGTATTCCCCTACCATGGCTAAACACTAGTCAAAATACGCTACTGCACTACCCGTTGCCATGATTCCTAGTTGTCTTGTACTTCAAACTCAACCATGGCTAAAATCATCTACCGCAATAATTAACTAAATAAACCTTCATAAAATTCTAAAATCACTATTTAAATCAAATAAATAATAAAAAAATATTTTGAAAAATTCTCTGGAAGGAAAGCTACAAATCTACCCACCTAAAATAATTTCGTCCTCGAAATTCCAATTCATAACTATTTCTTAAAAATCAAAGTCTACTATTACCTTAATCTCCTCAATTTTAATTTCTCCAAAATAATTTGGGCCTTCTAGTCATTGGTATTTACGAAATCTCGAGGACTTCTACCCACCTTAGGCACACTACTCCCTTGGAACAGGGTCACCAAAATCTTATAATCTTCTAACTAGTGACTAATAATTCTACCGAAATATCTAGGACATATGGTATCTATAATCTCTCATACAAACAACCAATTATTAAAAATCAAGCAATATTCTAATATAACTTAGAATCTCTGATGAATTCTAGACAGCACGATCATCGTCACCCCGAAATAGGAAGGGACGAGAGTCAAGGGTACGAAAAGCAAGGAAGTATAATCGAGAGAAAATATGGAGTTTTCAAGGACGTAGAGAAATTTATAGGGAAATTTTCAAGGCAGAGTGGATTGAGATTTCTAAAGGTTTAGTCAGTTGCGCAGGCTCGTACGGTACAGTTACGTAACCGATACGATATGCTCTGACCTGCATGGGCCACCACAAAAACTTGTCACGATCCGTACCCGCTTTCGGATGCGAGCTCGTGAGCAAGCCAGCTACGTATCGAGCGGACTCCAGCCCGACTCGAGTACGTATAAGCTGTCCATAACAGGGTATCATGTCTAATCTAAAACTATATCTCAATCCACAGGATCATGTAAACAATAATGAACAAGTATGGGTCATGGTCTGCAGCCCTTAGCATATTGTCCGATTAGACTCTAAAAATGATAGAGTCTATAAATAAGCAGAAAATATCATGGTACTGAATATAAGGCACGAGGGATAATAAAGAAATATCACAAGCAAATACCTGTATCATGCATCGCAATCCTCTACCATCCCGCTCTGCTAACTAACTCCATATAATCGCTAAACTGAAGAGATCATCAGGTCCTCAGAGGACTAGCAAGATACATAAAATATGCCTATCTAACAGTTTAATCATGTAATAATATAACCAGGGTATAAACAGGAACTAGACACGCGACTGACAGGTGGCTACTGACAGTAGCTATGAACACGGATACGGGATCAAGTATGCATAATGAACTGCTGGTAGATCAATAGAATAAACCTCGCCCTGAATATGGACTCGTGGGTCAGTTTTAGATAAGTCACCCTCGTCCAGTGTGTGGACTCGCAGGTGCAAAGGACAACCCTCGTCCGTGTGTGGACTCGCAGGTTGTGGGAAAGACAAAGGAATAGCAGTTCACTCACACTTACTTGCAGACACGACTCAGTCAAGATACAGATGAAGACACGACACAACCCAATCACAATACACGAGAGAACCAATCCAATATGAACTACAAGGCTAACCATGTACAAGAACTATAGCTATACTAGCATGCACGATACAAATCATATGTAACTAAGCAACTTGTAAAACTATATAATAATAGAAGTATGCATGTAAATAAACTGTAGAGGGAGACAAGGTATACTTGTCTGGAGGATGCAAGCAGATCCAACAAATATATAGTCGACTGGTAAGCCATACAGTCCAAGTCATCACAACTGTCTCCGAAGGCTGAAACAAACTTACCAACGTTCTCAGAATAGCCAAATTAGCTTGGATTGCCTGTCCTTAAGTCCAATTATGGATACAGGAGCAAAACGGTAATTTAGGACAAAAAATGATGTCCGCCGTTGGACGCGCTTTGTACCGAAAAGCGTGCCAGAGTCAATGGTCTCTAAAGTCGTCAAACTATATGTCAACAGATCCGGTTTTTGATACAAACCCAACCGTAGGTCCAAAGTTGGATTCCGGCGGGTCATGCACAAAATTGTCCATTGAATCGGATCATGGGGCCCACAAAACGACGATCCAATCAACTGTCTCAGAATCGGACCAAACTTGGCATACAGGACCAGAAAAACGATAAGGTCATGTTGGCGCAAGTTTCGTCTCGATCTGACGAGCGTACACGAAGTAATTAAAAAATTTGTACAGAGGCCGATACGGTGAATTTCGACGGATACGCATCAAATCGTCGCGCACACGCGACCAATTTGAATTTCGTCAAAGCCCACACGACCACGAAGCCGTTACGCAACTTTCAATGCCTTTGATTCACGACCACGTCGCCCGGATTGGCCGGACACACGTCGTATCGAAGGTTTTCTAGATTTTCGGAAACTGTTTTCACAATTTTTTCCTCGGTTTTTAAACTAATTTAATTTCCTGGATACAAGACTAAAAATTAAACTAATAATGGAGTTTCCATCTTGGTTAGGTTTTCTATGACTCTGTTCAAACACAATGTTGAAACAGAGGAACGATTTGCGAGAAATCGCCTTCCAAATCTGGCGTTGGGACTGGATTTATATTCTGTTTTGAACAATTTTCTTCAAACTTTGAATCAATCTTCTAGCCAATATAAAGCATATAAATCTGATCTAATTGAAGGGAAATAATCTCGTATGGGTTGGGGACATACCCGAGAAAATGGTTCGCGAAACCATTGAGCGATCGTGGAAATCCGTTGCTGCGAACTCATCCCCAAAGATGGTAGCTGCTGCTGCCATGTGTCACGACCCGCACCCTAGAGTAAGGGCGTGAGGAGTGGGTACCAGCCTACGCCGCAGTGTCGACGTGGTTTAGAACGCTGTCCTAGGTTACTATCTAATCAACAACTCATGTAATTATATAATGTACTTGTCAAATCTCAACTCCGAACGGAGTACAAGTATAGATATAATGAAATCTCAATCACAGTCTAAGCACGATAAGATAACACAGAAGTTTATAACTAAAACTAAATAACAACATTTATAAATTACTAAATAATAATATCTCAAACAAACTCAAATACAAACTCGTATCTCAAGTTATTAAAATTTAAGTTCTAAATCATGAAAACTAAACCAAGTCTACTAGCTAGTCTCCCGATCACTCCTGAGTGTCGAGGCCATAGGTAGCTAAGCCATCTTCTGCTCCAAGGCAAGTACGGCAAACATCCTCAGGGCAGTCATCTGTAATATTTTAACAGGTCCAGTCAGGACAGGAACGAGTACATTTCATCAAAAAATTCCAAGTAAATGACAGAGAACTATAAAGCAGTTATAGACAGTTGTATTGATGAATATGGCAGTTTTATACAAGTAGTGATGTAGAGGAGTAGTTAAGGTACAATGAAAGTAATATAACTAAACAAGAAGAGAAACATAGCAAAGAAGACTGTAAAAATAAGATCTAGCTGAACTAGAGTAACATAATGAGTTCAGATGGTACAATATAAGTCGAGTGTAATCCCAATGTGAGTCTAATATAAGATGAGTCGAATGTAATTCTAATCGTTATTCTAATAAGGTGAATCGAATAAGGTGATACGAATAAGGTAATAAGAATAGTGATTCACATGATGTTCTAATAATGATTCGAATAAATTCTTCAAGTGTGTTTTAAAATACTTAGATAGAAATATAAACGGCTAAGGGTAAATCCGGCACATCACACACCTGGCCGGGTGTGGAATGGCTATCGTTCGAATATATTCACAGGGGGTGGTTCGAATAGTGGGAATGTTCACATGTCTAATCAAGTATTTCTCCGCCCAGTCTAATACAAATGAATCCATAATCCAACACATAAGACGAATACAAGTCCAACCAGCATATGAAGATACGAATAGGGTGATTCGAATAGTGATTCGTATGGTGATTCGAATAATAGAGGTAAGACGAGTAAGTATGTGTGTCGCATACATGGATTCAGAAATAATAATACGTGTTTGTAACATAGAATCACATACAGCTAACTAGAACTGAAATACAGTAATTGACAAGTAAATGAAAGAACTATCAGAGAATGTACTCGCCTGATACTCTGAAAAGAGTAATGTAATATCAGATGTCTGCACTGGAGTCACAATGTCCTAAATAGAGCAGTATAGGTTATGACATGTTCAATACAAGGAAAATGAAAGCTACAATGCAATCTACATGATTTCTAGGCCAATCTAGGTCAAAGTCAACTCTAAGTCAACCAAGAAGTCAAACCTAGGTCTAGCAAGTCTAATCTAGGTCAACCCTAGTCTGACTAGGTTTACCTAGTCTAACCTAGCTAGTATACACCATACCCTAGTCTATAGGACTCTACACATGTGTATATTCATATACGCAAGGCTACCATAGACTAGTACCTAGGTTATAGGCCATAGGCCATATCACATAAACCAATACACTATACCAATACAAGCCTACTAGCAATACCCTATTGTAATATCTATACACTATATTTTACATATAGGAATCATACACATTCAATATAATATAGCTATATAGGAACTAGATACATGTAAACAAATACAAATATATGTTGAAAAGGGAAACAGGAAATTTGAGAAGTGAAAGTGTATGTGTGTGTCACATGTGTGGGTGATACAAGGGTGGCAATGTGTGTGCATATACACTGTGTATAGGCAAAATAATCTCAGGTTCACACTATTTCAGGTTCAATCCCCATTTCAGTTTACATAAACATCTCAACTAAATCTCTGTTTTCCCTAACAATGAAATGGGAAAAAGTTCTCAGGAATCTCAGTTTTCCAGTTTTGCATTTCAATTCCAAAACTCAGTTTTTCTATCACAAACTTATCTCGGGTTTTAAAGGACTTGTTAACATATTTTCATCCTACACTAAATCTCAGGTTTTTCTAATAGAGAGAGGGTGTGTGAACATATGTGTAATCAAAGTGACAGTGAAGTGGGATGTGTATATGAAAGAGAGTGAGGGAGTGAAAGAATGTGAAGAGTGTGTGTGAGTTTGTGTAGACAGTGAGGGAAATCTCAGGAAATTTCATTTCTCAGTGTGTGTGTGTATGTTCTGTGTATAGAAATAATCTCAGGTACATAGGAATTAACATATAACATGTAGTATTATTTCAGAAATCAAACCTATTTCAGTTACACTGGACTTCTCAGATATCTCAGGATTTCTCAGTAATTAGTGAAATCGAATTTAACATTTTACAACAGTGAAACAAAACCTCAGTTTTACATTCCTGAAAACATGAACTTCCCCATTCACCAATTCGAAATCAAAAAAGCCTAACACCAAATTCACAGGTTATAACTTAAGAACCCATAGATTTTCATTAACTGTTCAGCATTTCTCAGGTTCAAACAACATCTCAGTTAATAGTGAATTCGAATTAATATTTAAATCAGAGAACAACATCTCAGTTTTCTTTTCCAATTCTGAAACATGAACTTCCATCTCAACCAAAAACAATCATTGAATCCCTGCTGTGTAACATCACTCAGATGTGTACAGAGGTGTGATACGTGTGTATGTGTCATGGGGGAGGTGTCTGTGTCCATACAAGGGGACACGGGGTGTCCATAATGAAAAAGAAATAATGTATCAGGAATTTACTGATACACAAGAACCCAATTCGAAAACCTAATTAAACCAATGAATTTTAACTATTCAGGCACATAGGTATAATCTCCATATAATTACGTGTCTAGGGGTGTCATTCTCGTATCTCAAAACGTGTCCAGCTGTGTCAAAATAACCAACACCAAGTATCAGAAAAACAGTGTGAAATAATCATCGTGCTGCCATGCCATTCCATTTAGGACACGACACAAAGCACTAGGCTCCACGTGCTCATGCACAGAAGTCAAGGGGGACAAGGGCTAGGGTTTCAACTCCCTGACACGAGTCCAAGTGGTGTCCACACTCGACACGACACGCGTATCAGTGGGTGATTTCCGCCTGTGCACAGTCTGTGCAGGAACAGTGCGCGCGTGTTTCTCCCTCTACACGACACGACACCACCCCAAATTTTGTGGGCACGATGTCAGTCATTGCCCCGACCTTTACCCTAAGTTTCGTGTCCAAACGTGTCGTGTGCAGCGCACACGACGTGTCCAGTAGCAGGACAGTGCACGAGATCTCGTGCAGTGCGTGCGTGTCCCATTTAGACACGGACACGACACAAAATCCAGCTCAGTCCTCAGGATTCCTGATCTACACTACAAGACCTAATTTTCCTATCAATTAGTTTTTAATATTAGTAACATTTATTCTCACAAGCATTTCATCAAACACCTAGGAGACACTATGACACGTGTCCGATACGGACACCAAACGGACACGAATTTCAGCCAAATTTCGGGGACACCTAGGGGACTACTAGATCTAGCCCTACATGCAAAGAAAACCTAAATTTGAATCAATTTAAGGGGTTTTACCTATATGTGCAAAAAGCTTGAAAAAGCTTCAAATGGAGGATTCCTCCTTGCTTGCCAATCTCTCCAAATTGATTCAAACCTGAGATCTCTCTCCATGAACATAAAGTAGGGATCAATTAGAACCCAATGCAAAAGATTTGAGCCAAAAAAGAATTAAAATGAGGAAGTTATGGATTGGGGAAGAAGGCTCTTACCTCTTTCTTCAAACTTGTAAAAATTTAATAAAAGAGGCAAGAACATGGAGGAGAATATTTATAGGGAAGGGGAGCCCTAGTGGCTGGTCATAAAGTAGAAAAATTAGGGTTAGGGTTTAGTCTAATGGTCATGGGCCAAGTTGCACTAGCTAACTAGCTTAAGTCTTAGCCTATGGTTCAATGCAAAAATCCTCCTACTCTCTTCATGAAACTTAGCCGATTTAAGTTAGCCGATTTAAGTCAACCAAGCCCAACTTGAGTTAGATTAGGGTCCATACCATATTAACTAAGTCGCCAAGGTCAAGGTTAAAATCTAGGACAGTCGCTTAAGTCACAGCTAGTCAAAATCAAAATCAACAATCACCAGTGTAATAAATCATAAAATAATTCAAAGAGACCAAATGACCAAAATACCCATAGGCTAAAAATAATAATTCATTCATCTTAATGACATGGTTAGGCTCTAGGTTAGGCAGTCTCTCAGGTTACACTAGCAAGGCATCAAAATCACAAGCCATGACTTAAAACGGTTTTAAATTAATTTTTAAAAATAATTAAAAATCACCAAAATCATAATGTGAAATATACGATTAAATAATATATATAAATACAAAATTTCAAAAATACTATATTCCAGAAACGGGTGTTACAAGTCTACCCCCTTAGAAAAATTTTGTCCTCGAAATTAAGATGATCGCACCCTTCCTAGGTTAAACTCCCAATCAATCAAAGTCGAAGCAACACAATCCTACTGGTCGTGATTCTACAGTCTCGAACAGGATAGCTACACTATCTAGCAATCACAAGCAATATCCTGGCAGGTACTAAGGAAAATCACACATGGAAGTGGGAAGGAAGAACAAGAAGGTCAAACCTGCTAATCCATCACCTGCAACGTCAGTCTCCTCGGCTGCCATCGCGAAAGCTCCACCCCTCTGGAGCTGAACTGCATGTGGCCTAGCTCCGTCATATACGGGTGCAGTAGGGCAATCCCTGACCTGATGAGCAGCGGATCCGCAGAACAGACAAACCTTCCGCCTCCTATAATAAGTCTCCCAAACGTGCCCTACCCTCTTGCAGTAAGCACAAGGTTGCACGTTGCGGTCCTGTCCTTTAGGCTGATGCTGTGCCTGCTGCACTCTCACTGGTGCCTGTGCTGCTGAGCCTGCACATGGGGCCTCTTGGCCTGAACCCCGCTGCTGCTACCTTCTTGGAAGTCTCGCCCCCTCTTGAGCCTAAGCTCAAGATTATCCTCTGCAGCTAGTGCGTCCACCAGGATCTCCTCAAATGTAGCGTCGTGGGCGTTCTTGGTGTAGGACTTGACCTCCTTTACCAAGCCCTTCCGGAACCTCCAGGCCTTCGTCGTCTCCGACAAGTCCTCCATAAATCTGCTCAGGCGGCAGAACTCTCATGCGTACTCCTCCACGGACTGGGTCCCCTGAACTAGGGCCTCGAACTGGGTCTCGAGGGCTCCCAGTGCTGCGTCTGGAAAGAACTTCTCCTTGAACAGCTTCTTGAATGCTGCCCAAGTCTGTCCTGCTGTGCCAACCCTCGGGTCGGTCTGGTACCATGTACGGGCCAGGTCCTGCATCATACTGGCCGCTGCCTCTATCTGAAGTCTCGTCGGGATCTCAGCCAACCTGAAGATCTCCTCCATATGCTCGATCCACTCATCGGCATACAGGATCCCCTCTGTCCCTCGGAAGTCTCTCGGGTGCATCTTCTGGAAGTCCTGGATGTCCTTCTTCCGTGGCTGGTACGGCTGCGGGGCTGCCGCTGGCTGAGCTACGACTCTCTCCACTGTCGTCACTGCCAGTTCAATGCCTCTGCTGAGCTCTACCGTGTGCCTCTGCTGCTGGGTCTGCTGACCCTCCATGTACTGCCTGAAGAAAGCCAACAGCTGAACGGCGTCAACTGTCCCTGCAGGTGGCTGCTGATGCTGCTGCTGAAACGTCTCAAGAATGACTGGGGTCGTCCTTTGAACAAGTAGAGGCATACCCCCAATGGCTACAACACCTCATATCTGATCAGGAACAGAAGATACTACAGTCTCAACAGCCTGCTGCAATGGATGAGAGGTGGCAAACCCCTCTCCAGCGGCTACTGTACCAGAGCGATGTGATCGTGTCTCCACCATCCTGAAGACAGATCGAAAAGGAAGTCAATACTGAGCAGGAATCGATAAATCAAAGGAGGACAGTTTATTGCAAAGAAGACAAGTCAGTAAGATATGTAGATGGCATGAATTGAAGCAAAATTTTTCCTAACTGTGATTGAGTACCTCTCCGTTTAAACCTATTTCTCAATCCTATCGCAGGCTGTAGTGATACTCTAGTTTGAATACCACTACATAAACTCGACCTGCATGGGCCACCAAAAACGTGTCACGACCCGCACCCTAGAGTAAGGGTGCGAAGAGTGGGTATGTCCAGCCTATGCCGCAGTGTCGACGGTAGAACGCTGTCCTAGGTTACTATCTAATCAACAACTCACGCAATTATATAATATACTTGTCAAATCTCAACTCTGAAGGGAGGACAAGTATAGATATAATAAAATCTCAATCACAGTCTAAGCACGATAAGATAACACAGAAGTTTATAACTAAAAACTAAATAACAACATTTATAAACTACTAAATAATAATATCTCAAACAAACTCAAATACAAACTCGTATCTCAAGTTATTACAATTTAAGTTCTAAATCATGAAAACTAAACCAAGTCTACTAGCTAGTCTCCCGATCACTCCTGAGTGTCGGGGCCATAGGTAGCTAAGCCATCTCCTGCTCCAAGGCAAGTAGGGCAAACATCCTCAGGGCAGTCATCTGTAATATTTTCAACAGGTCCAGTCAGAACAGAAACGAGTACATTTCATCAAGAAATTCCAAGTAAATGACAGAGAACTATAAAGCAGTTATAGACAGTTGTATTGATGAATATGGCAGTTTTATACAGATAGTGATGTAGAGGAGTAGTTAAGGTACAATGAAAGTAATGTAACTAAACAAGAAGAGAAACATAGCAAAGAAGACTGTAAAAATAAGATCTAGCTGAACTAGAGTAACATAATGAGTTCAGATGGTACAATATAAGTCGAGTGTAATCCCAATGTGAGTCTAATATAAGATGAGTCGAATGTAATTCTAATCATTATTCTAATATGGTGAATCGAATAAGGTGATACGAATAAGGTGATACGAATAGTGATTCACATGATGTTCTAATAATGATTCGAATAAATTCTCCAAGTGTGTTTTAAAATACTTAGATAGACATGTAAACGGCTAAGGATAAATCTGGCACATCACACACCTGGCCGGGTGTGGAATGGCTATCATTCGAATATATTCACAGGGGGTGGTTCGAATAGTGAGAATGTTCACATGTCTAATCAAGTATTTCCCCGCCCAGTCTAATACAAATGAATCCATAATCCAACACATAAGACGAATACAAGTCCAACCAGCATATGAAGATACGAATAGGGTGATTCGAATAGTGATTCGTATGGTGATTCGTATGGTGATTCAAATAATAGAGGTAAGACGAGTAAGTATATGTGTCGCATACATAGATTCAAAAATAATAATACGTGCTTGTAACAGAGAATCATATACAGCTAACTAGAACTGAAATACAGTAATTGACAAGTAAATGAAAGAACTATCAGAGAATGTACTCGCCTGATACTCTGAAAAGAATAATGTAATATCAGATGTCTGCACCGGAGTCACAATGTCCTAAATAGAGTAGTATAGGTTATGACATGTTCAATACAAGAAAAATAAAAGCTACAATACAATCTACATGATTTCTAGGCCAATCTAGGTCAAAGTCAACTCTAAGTCAACCAAGAAGTCAAACCTAGGCCTAGCAAGTCTAATCTAGGTCAACCCTAGTCTGACTAGGTTTAACAAGTCTAACCTAGCTAGTATATACTGTCACGCCCCGATTTGTAGAGTCATTTACTCACATGTTTTATCTCTTGGAATCGATCGTCCTCGCTTGGGCGTGATGCCGTACAAGTCTGGCATTGCACTTGTACAAGGCAAAGATGATACATAATCGATTATTCTTCAAATAGGAACACATCACAGCGGCAGAAGCAGATAAATTGAATTTATTAAGGACAATCTTTCTCATTGAATAGAAGTACATCACTTCTTTATAGCAGCGGAGAAAAGAGTAACTTAAAGCCACACAGAGATATGTAGAACTTTATTTTCTTTATTGATAATTGAAAAAGAGTACAAGATTTGTATTGAAGTACAATGCCTATAACCAATCTCACTTTACATTGAAAGCCAACTGAACAATGTTACAAAGCTTATATTTGATGTTTGGATACATTGGATTACAACTCGATATACTGACTTGGCTTACAACTCACTGGTATCACTGATTACAATGTTCCATACATTATGCCCTTTATAAATAGAAGACTTCATCTTGTGCAAGGAGAACTTCTGTATGCCCAACAAATCTTCGATGCCGCGGGACCAATCAAGCCAATCTTCGTGTGTAGAACATTCCAAGTATGAGCACCTGCCCACAAAACGTGGGTCAGCACATCATCTATGTACTGGCGAGCAGAATCCAACCCACTCGCATAAACCAACATTAAAGTGATCATTTAAGCAAGCATTTATTAGAGTGACCTTTCTACTTGGGCCTACATCAGTTTACAGTTCATGGGCAATAATCAGAGTGAAGCATGTAAACATATTCTTAGTAGCATTCATGTGGACATATCATTATATCATTCTTAGTGTTATCATGCAAAGGCGTCATTGAGGCATCATTTACATTAACATCTTAAACATGTTATGACAATTCTCATTTCAAGCATCACTTAGCATAGATGTTATGTTTGAGCACTATTTAAAGCAAGGCATCTTTCTAGCATACTGCATGGAACATGTTAAGCAGGCAAATTAAACCAACTTATACAATATCACAATTATGTGATTTCTTACCGATAGCCGACTTCTCGTACCTGCATCAAATACAGGTTATCTAATATACTTACTCTGTCTGCACAAAACATTCATTAGCATGCATTCCGACTATATGGTCACTGGTGTTGTTAAACCATATGGACTCTTTTCATTTCATTTCATTTTAAGATAATGCGGTCAGCATAGTAGGTGGCGAGCCTCTATGCCATCCCGCCTTATCCGTGCTCCCATAGCACTTATCATTATTTCCTCCTAGGCCGAATCGGTCCCCAAGGCCCTAGGAACCGTTCGAGAAAATTATTACTCAAACCTTGTATATAAGTTGTCCATGACCATGCGAATGCGTGTCCGACTCGATTGTGAACATAATCGCATGGTAAAATTATTAAGGAAAGTAAAGGCAACAGTGCATCATTAATCATATTCAATGACTTATTCATTTCATCATTTCCATCATTCATTTGGTGATCTCAACGATCCCAGCTTTATCATTTCTCATTCATTGCTTCACTGTAACGTATCTTATATCATTCCTTTCTTAAGAGGAACATAACACTCACTCATTTATTTTTTATAATGGACAGGTAGCATTTCACATTCTTGCAACAGTTATACAGAGAGTACATGGTTCTAGTGTTTCATTCAGTTTATTGGGTCGATAGCACAGCCAGTTCATTTCTTATTCCATTATTCACAAGGCATCTCATTATTCAAGTGTTTTGTCGTTTCAGCAGCATTAAACATAAGGATCAATGTTATCAATTCATTCTCAGGCAGCGAATCACATTAGCAGTTCAATGTGTTGTACATTTCAATAATTCTCAGCATAAGCGTCTCTATTATTCAGCATCTAACATATGGGACATTTAGGGGCAGTTCATAGCATTTTAATACTTCATTTATTAAGTATAAAGGAGTAAGGAGGAGGAAGGACGGTTCCACTCATCCAAAATTCTACTAAGCGTAGCTCCACCAGCGAGCCACTTTCCAATACCCATTCTGTCTAGCCAGCTAAGAGAGACTGCATGAGTCTCAATTCTCCTGATTCCCAACATAAGTCATGGTCCAATATTCTGATAGCATCAAACAAGCCAACCAAATGCCTCGTGCGGAGCAGGACATTACATAATATACCACTCAGAAAAAGTTTCGTCCTCGAAACCTAAGGAAATAACTCTTCTACTAGATTTACTTAATCACCATGAGTTTACTCATTCAGCTTCAAATTAATATTCATTTCAGCCCACTCGGTCATTTCAAAATATCTATCCAACTGTACCATTTAAATCTATTAACGATTCGATCTTTCTATCTCTTTTCAATTACTTGTAACTTCTCATTGATTCACCAATATTTTCCTTATATTACTATCTCGATCGCAACATATCGCTTCGTTTGGATCCATACATATATTTTAGGCGTCCCCAAAACAAATACATTTTAGCCAAAGTCTGCGCTAGTGCGATAAATTCTTCCCATAATGTTATCTCAGTCGCAACCAATCACTTCGGCTGGATCCATACACATATTTTAGGCGTCCCCAAAACATATGTACTTCATCCAACTTCCATGTTAGTGCGATTCGATCAGCCATAATATAACTCTCTTTTCTAAATCCGACTTAGCATCCTTTCATTTTGACTTATTGCTTTATTCACTTTGCCACAATCACTATCTTCCAGGCTACAATACTTAACATAAGGGACAACTTGGTTGAGCTCTATACCCAAGCATAGCATTTCTAACATTCGATCAAGGGTCTAACTTAGAGCCAATCATATAAAGGGTTCACAACATGCAATCATATTCCTTCCCAAATCCGACAATATTTCTCACCGAGGCAATTCATCTTTTTCAAAGGATACAATCCGACGTCACCCACTATTGATTACCCGAGTCAGGGTATAATTCTATGCACAGCCAAGGTTAACTTAGCTACCCGACTATAGGTACCCTCAAGTCTTACCTTACGATTGCAATTCCCACTTATGGCCGACATATAATCCTCAATGGTCAAACATTTCTTAAGATACCAGTTGAAGCATACATTCTCTTAGGTCAATACTCATTATCACGGTCTCTCATTCAATGCCACAAAGTTATCCTATGGGTCTCCAATGGTCACCAATTATTCAGTCAATCTCTAAGGTTAGCTATACTGACAGCTAAACTTAATCGTTCAGGTGACTTCCCTAGAGTGGACGGCTACTAGGGTTATACTAGTTATCTTATTCTTAAGGCCAACAAGCAACCAACAGTTCTAAGGAACTCTACCCAAACCTATGGATATCGACTCAGTCTGAATAACTATTCGTCATTGTCGGTTATGCCAACAATTGGTCATGCAGGCCACGGTTTCTAGGGTCAAGTCTATCTATCTAGTGTCTTCCTCAAGGAAATAATTCCCACAAAGGCTCACTCTAGACTTATCCAACGATCAACTAAGATCGATCTATCAACATTACGGTCAATTTCCAATCCGACATACGATTCTCATCGTTCCAATAATCCATCAAGTAAAATTCCTAACGATTCAATTTCTATTCCATATTCCTTTGTACCCATACGAACCCATAAGCCAAGGCTAACTACTCAAGGGTCATTGATTATGATAGTCTTAACATAACTATGGAATCATACTATTCGGTCTGTATGACAAAGTTACACCACTAAATCATAAGCCAATAATCTATATCCCAACCAACAATAACCTATACCGACCTTATCGAACACGTTTGAAATTTCTCAATCTCATTCTTTTCTTAATCATCACTATCTTACGGGCATTCTTAAATCTCATGCAGTAATGGTCAAATAGTTCATCCATTCAATCCGACAATTTATGTATCACTTAACCATCCTCTAGGCAACACAATAGTCAAAGTGGCTACTTGTTACTTTTCTAATCCTATTAAATTCCTCAGCATACATGCACATAGGCAACGACTATCCTTTGGTGATCAAGATGGATTAACATCTATTACACCTTAAGGTCAAAGCACATCTCTCTGATATTCTTTTGATTCACCGACGATATTTCCAAAACTTTCATCTACGCAACCAACTTTGTATTAGCCACATTTAATTTACATCCAACCAATCGAAGTCAACATTCAGATGCTATAAGCCACAACATTCTCTAGCCAAATCCATTTACCCGTAGCATACTAACTGCTTACTAGTCTGAGTCATCACTCGACTAAACAATTTCTAACCAAGCCACCGGTTACAATTTCTGTCAATCTCGCTACTCAATATAACATCACCGTCAAGGGACACTCGAGTCATCTAGCAACAATACATGACTTCCAGCTAAGTCTCGGTACTACCCAGTACCCACAGATAGTGTCCTTGCTATCCTATGGAAAGGGTCAACATACATCTCGTTCTGAGGTGGTAGAGGCAATATACCACTCAGAAACGAAGCCATCCTTAAACAATACCAAATCAATTCTATTACGAACATTCATGATCTATAATGATCACAATACTTAACCAATATCTCGGGATCTAAAAATCACAAATCAACATTCTTAGGGTCTCGAAAGTAGTAGCCAGCACACATGAGTCAATTCACCAATTCTGTTGAACTCATCCATTAATTATTTCATTCCCAATTCTTTTCCAACATCTCATGCAATTCTCAACTTGTTACAGCATAAATAGCCACTTTTCTTTTTATTCCCACAATTCCAAGCAGTCTTTCATACTATAGCGTACTATAGCATCGAGTCATTGTTGGGTTATTTGTGTCCAAACCAACAACAATCATTCATTTAGGGGCATCACAATGTATATAGACTTATTGTATGGAACATCCAGTGAGCAGCCGAGAGGGTCAACGAACTTTCAAGCACAGATAACATAAGGATGATTACCGAACAACAATAGCATAATCGTGGAAGCAATCTTTGATTTAATCGCGGAAGCAACGTTGAGTGATCGCGGAAGCAACTTTGGTTAATCATCGATGCAACTTTGATTTGGAATAAATCAAAGAAGAGACCAAGGACGTAAAGCCGTGCTGATACCAATTTGTCACGTCCCGATTCAAAGAGTCATTTACTCACATGTTTTATCTCTTGGAATCGATCGTCCTTGCTTGGGCGTGATGCCGTACAAGTCTGGCATTGTACTTGTACAAGGCAAAGATGATACATAATCGATTATTCTTCAAATAGGAACACATCGCAGCGGCAGAAGCAGATAAATTGAATTTAATGAGGACAATCTTTCTTATTGAATAGAAGTACATCACTTCTTTATAGCAGCGGAGAAAAGAGTAACTTAAAGCCACACAGAGATATGTAGAACTGTATTCTTTATTGATAATTGAAAAAGAGTACAAGATTTGTATTGAAGTACAATGCTTACAACCAATCTCACTTTACATTGAAAGCCAACTGAACAATGTTACAAAGCTTATTTGATGTTTGGATACATTGGATTACAACTCAATATACTGACTTGGCTTACAACTTACTGGTATCACTGATTATAATGTTCTATACATTATGCCCTTTATAAACAGAAGACTTCATCTTGTACAAGGAGAACTTCTGTATGCCTAACAAATCTTCGATACCGTGGGACCAATCAAGCCAATCTTCATGTGTAGAACATTCCAAGTACGAGCACCTGCCCACAAAACGTGGGTCAGCATATCATCTATGTACTGGCGAGCAGAATCCAACCCACTCGCATAACCAACATTAAAATGATCATTTAAGCAAGCATTTATTAGAGTGATCTTTCTACTTGGGCCTAACATCAGTTTACAGTTCATGGGCAATAATCAGAGTGAAGCATGTAAACATATTCTTAGTAGCATTCATGTGGACATATCATTATAGCATTCTTAGTGTTATCATGCAAAGGCGTCATTGAGGCATCATTTACATTAACATCTTAAACATGTTATGACAATTCTCATTTCAAGCATCACTTAGCATAGATGTTATGTTTGAGCACTATTTAAAGCAAGGCATCTTTCTAGCATACTGCATGGAACATGTTAAACAGGCAAATTAAACCAACTTATACAATATCACAATTATGTGATTTCTTATCGATAGCTGACTTCTCGTACCTGCATCAAATACAGGTTATCCAATATACTTACTCTGCCTGCACAAAATATTCATTAGCATGCATCCCGACTACATGGTCACTTGTGTTGTTAAACCATATGGACTCTTTTCATTTCATTTCATTTTAAGATAATGCGGTCAGCATAGTAGGTGGCGAGCCTCTATGCCACCCCGCCTTATCCGTGCTCCCATAGCACTCATTATTATTTCCTCCTAGGCCGAATCGGTCCCCAGGGCCCTAGGAACCGTTCGAGGAAATTATTACTCAAACCTTGTATACAAGTTGTCCATGACCATGCAAATGCGTGTCCGACTCGATTGTGAACATAATCGCATGGTAAAATATTAAGAAAAGTAAAGGCAACAGTGCATCATTAGTCATATTCAATGACTTATTCATTTCATTATTCATTTGGTGATCTCAACGATCCCAGCTTTATCATTTCTCATTCATTGCTTCATTGCAACGTATCTCATATCATTCCTTTCTTAAGAGGAATATAACACTCATTTATTTCTTATAAGGGACAGGCAGCATTTCACATTCTTGCAACAGTTATACAGAGAGTACATGGTTCTAGTGTTTCATTCAGTTCATTGGGTCGATAGCACAGCCAGTTCATTTCTTATTCCATTATTCACAAGGCATCTCATTATTCAAGTGTTTTGTCATTTCAGCAGCATTAACATAACGATCAATGTTATCAATTCATTCTCAGGCAGCGAATCACATTAGCAGTTCGATGTGTTGTACATTTCAATAATTCTCAGCATAAGCGTCTCTATTATTCAGCATCTAACATATGGGACATTTAGAGGCAGTTCATAGCATTTCAATACTTCATTTATTAAGCATGAAGGAGTAAGGAGGAGGAAGGACAGTTCCACTTATCCAAAATTCTACTAAGCGTAGCTCCACCAGCGAGCCACTTTCCAATACCCATTCCGTCTAGCCAGCTAAGAGAGACTGCATGAGTCCCAATTCTCCTGATTCCCAACATAAGTCACGGTCCAATATTCTGATAGCATCAAACAAGCCAACCAAATACCTCGTACGGAGCGGGGCATTACATATACTATACCCTAGTCTATAGGACTCTACACATGTGTATATTCATATACACAAGGCTACCATAGACTAGTACCTAGGTTATAGGCCATAGGCCATATCACATATAGCCAATACACTATACCAATACAAGCCTACTAGTTCAATACCCTATTGTAATATCTTTACACTATATTTTACATATAGGAATCATACACATTCATATAATATAGCTATGTAGGAACTAGATACATGTAAACATACATATACAAATATATGTTGAAAAGGAAAACAGAAAATTTGAGAAGTGAAAGTGTATGTGTGAGTCACATGTGTGGGTGATACAAGGGTGGCAACGTGTGTGCATATACACTGTGTATAGGCAAAATAATCTCAGGTTCACACTATTTCAGGTTCAATCCCCATTTCAGTTTACATAAACATCTCAACTAAATCTCTGTTTTCCCTAACAGTGAAATGGGAAAAAGTTCTTAGGAATCTCAGTTTTCCAGTTTTGCATTTCAATTCCAAAACTCAGTTTTTCCATCACAAACTTATCTCAGATTTTAAAGGACTTGTTAACATATTTTCATCCTACACTAAATCTCAGGTTTTTCTAATAGAGAGAGGGTGTGTGAACATATGTGTAATCAAAGTGACAGTGAAGTGGGATGTGTATGTGAAAGAGAGTGAGGGAGTGAAAGAATGTGAAGAGTGTGTGTGAGTTTGTGTAGACAGTGAGGGAAATCTCAGGAAATTTTATTTCTCAGTGTGTGTGTGTATGTTCTGTGTATAGAAATAATCTCAGGTTTACATAGGAATTAACATATAACATGTAGTATTATTTCAGAAATCAAACCTATTTCAGTTATACTGGACTTCTCAGATATGTCAGGATTTCTCAGTAATTAGTGAAATCGAATTTAACATTTTACAACAGTGAAACAAAACCTCAGTTTTACATTCCTGAAAACATGAACTTCCCCATTCACCAATTCGAAATCCAAAAAGCCTAACACCAAATTCACAGGTTATAACTTAAGAACCCATAGATTTTCATTAACTGTTCAGCATTTCTCAGGTTCAAACAACATCTCAGTTAATAGTGAATTCGAATTAACATTTTAAATCAGAGAACAATATCTCAGTTTTCTTTTCCATTTCTGAAACGTGAACTTCCATCTCAACCAAAAACAATCATTGAATCCCTGCTGTGTAACATCACTCAGATGTGTACAGAGGTGTGATACGTGTGTATGTGTCATGGGGGAGGTGTATGTGTCCATACAAGGGGACACGGGGTGTCCATAATGAAAAAGAAACAATGTATCAGGAATTTACTGATACACAAGAACCCAATTCGAAAACCTAATTAAACCAATGAATTTTAACGATTCAGGCACATAGGTATAATCTCCATATAATTACGTGTCTAGGGGTGTCATTCTCGTGTCGCAAAACGTGTCCAGCTGTGTCAAAATAACCAACACCAAGTATCAGAAAAACAATGTGAAATAATCATCGTGCTGCCATGCCATTCCATTTAGGACACGACACAAAGCACTAGGCTCCACATGCTCATGCACAGAAGTCAAGGAGGACTAGAGCTAGGGTTTTAACTCCCTGACACGAGTCCATATGGTGTCTACACTCGACACGACACGCGTATCAGTAGGGAATTTTCTCCTGTGTACAGTCTGTGCAGGAATAGTGTGCGCATTTTTTCTTCCTCGACACGACACGACACCACCCCAAATTTTGTGGGCACGATGTCAGTCATTGCCCCGACCTTTACCCTAAGTTTCGTGTCCAAATGTGTCGTGTGCAGCGCACACGACGTGTCCAGTAGCAGGACAGTGCACGAGATCCCGTGCAGTGCGTGCGTGTCCTATTTAGACACGAACACGACACAGAATCCAGCTCAGTCCTCAGGATTCCTGATCTACACTACAAGACCTAATTTTCCTATCAATTAGTTTTTAAAATTAATAACATTTTATTCTCACAAGCATTTCATCAAACACCTAGGAGACACTATGACACGTGTCCGATACAACACCAAACGGACACGAATTTCACCCAAATTTCGGGGACACCTAGGGGACTCCTAGATCTAGCCCTACATGCAAAGAAAACCTAAATTTGAATCAATTTAAGGGGTTTTACCTATATGTGCAAAAAGCTTAAAAAAGCTTCAAATGGGGGATTCCTCCTTGCCAGCCAATCTCTCGAAATTGATTCAAACCTGAGATTTCTCTCCATGAACATAAGTAGGGATCAATTAGAACCCAATGCAAAAGATTGAGCCAAAAAGAAATTGAAATGAGGAAGTTATGGATTGGGGAAGAAGGCTCTTACCTCTTCTTCAAACTTGTAAAAATTTAATAAAAGAGGCAAGAACATGAGGAGAATATTTATAAGGAAGGGGGAGCCCTAGTGGCAGGTCATAAAGTGGAAAAATTAGGGTTAGGGTTTAGTCTAATGGTCATGGGCCAAGTTGCACTAGCTAACTAGCTCAAGTCTTAGCCTATGGTTCAATGCAAAAATCCTCCTACTCTCTTCATGAAACTTAGCCGACTTAAGTCAACCAAGCCCAACTTGAGTTAGATTAGGTTCCATAACATATTAACTAAGTCGCCAAGGTCAAGGTCAAAATCTAGGACAGTCGCTTAAGTCACAGCTAGTCAAAATCAAAATCAACAATCACCAGTACAATAAATCATGAAATAATTCAAAGAGGCCAAATGACCAAATACCCCTAGGCTAAAATAATAATTCATTCATCTTAATGACATGGTTAGGCTCTAGGTTAGGCAGTCTCTCAGGTTATACTAGCAAGGCATCAAAATCACAAGCCATGACTTAAAACAGTTTTAAATTGATTTTAAAATAATTAAAAATCACCAAAATTATAATGTGAAATAAATACGATTAAATAATATTTATAAATACAAAATTTCAAAAATACCCTCATTCCAGAAACTGGGTGTTACACCAAGCTCTGTTCTTCCCGCGCCTGGCCGGCTCCGAAACCTGCGCGGCCGCACGCGGTGGTCCAGGGCACGCACAGGTGTCCGGGTGGCCGCCAGGTGGCTGGCAAGCCTTGGGTGGTTAGGGTTAGGTGGTGTTCGAGAGATTCCCTCTCGTTCGATTTATATGCTGTTAAGAACAGCCTGGGGGTGCTGTGTATCAGCGCTGTGGGGACTTAGGGTCGGCCTAGAATTGGGCCTGACTTGGGCTGGCCTTAGCTGGTGCGGGCTGGGCTCGTTCGGCTGAGTGAAAATTTGTATGGGCTGCCGGTTTAGCTGAGTTGCTACTGCTTCTCTTGTTCTTTTCTATTCTTTTTCTATTTCTTTTATTAGCAACACTAATGCACATATTATATATATTATATATGCACATCTATGTATACCTATTTTATACACACACAGAATATTCACTACTACATACACACATACATATATATATATATATATAGATATATATATAAATATAGATAATATATATATATAATATAATATATATATATATATATATTATAAAATATATATCTATATATTATATATATCAACTATATATATATATCTATACATATACGTATATTTATATATGGATATACATATATTACTGTATACATTCAATTATAAGGAATAAAATATTCTAAATACATTTATAATAAAAATATACTTAAAGCTATATACTAAAAAATTCACCTAAATCAATACAATGATATTTTTTATATAAAAAGCCTAATTTGCCATATACCAAAATACGCTTATATATATATAATATAGATATATATAATATATATATAGATATATATAGATATATATATATATATATATATATATATATCTATATATATATACAAGAATATATATAACCTAAATAATTCTATAAAGTCCAACATATTTGTTAAGGACAATTATTTACTATATTATCCACAAAACAATTTAATATTAAGAATTTTATATAAATACAACCACCTTTGTGAAATCGGCTATCAGGTCACAAATTAGAATAGTGTACGACATACGTCTTATGGACGCCCTTGGTCTCACTACGAGCCTACACGGGATTGGGTTGGGTTCGGGTCAGTTTGGTGCGACCGAGTCTTCTAAAAATTAATAATCTAAATATGAAATAATTAAAACGTCTTTAGAGGTTAAGTCGCAACTTTTCCTGGTTTTCCTAGTTAGGACACTCTTATGGCTCGGCATTCCCCTACCATGGCTAAACACTAGTTAAAGCACGCTACTGCACTACCTGTGCCATGATTCCTAGTTGTCTTGTACTTCAAAACTCAACCCTGGCTAGAATTATCTACCGTAATAATTAACTAAATAAATCTTTATAACATTCTAAAATTACTATTTAAATCAAATATAATAAAAAAATATTTTGAAAATTCTCGGGAAGGGAAGCAACATACGGCCCAGTAACAGTAGTTCCGGGTCCGAGACCCTGTATATCTAAAGATTGCCTACTGTACCTGATATTCTTCCAGTCAATGGTCATTCTTTGAACTAAAAGCTAGATGCCTAGTAGATTTTTCTTTGAACTAATAGCATAAAACTTTATAGTATAATTACTAAGACACAATATCAGAGTGTCTTCAAGTCCATTTTATATGTTGTGTCCTCGACCAGCTGGCACTTGAGACCTTTGGTGAACGGATCTCCCAGATTCTCTTGGCTCCAAACATCAATCACGACAATGACTCCTCTTTTAATAAGATCATTTACCGCCATGTGCCTTAACATACAGTCCTCTCTTGCCATTGAAGAGGTCATTCGATGCCACCACTGCAGTTGTCTGGTTGTCACAGTATATCGGTACCATCGATATCTATGCACAATCATTGGAAGATCATATATGAGCCCCTGAAGCCATTCTGCTTCATCTGCTATAATCGCCAGTGCATAAAACTCAAATTTCGTAGAAGAGTGTGACAACATATTCTGCTTCTTCGACTTTTACGATATAGCAGCTCCACCCATGGAGAAGACATATCCTCCTGTGGATCTTTTACTCTCTACTTCAGAGCACCACCTTGCATCACTAAAGTCTTCCACTACTATTGGGTCTCCGCAGTAGTATAGGACATACTTCTGAGTCCTCTTGAGGTATCTCATAACCTTCTTCACAGCTTTCCAGTGCTCTATACCGGATTGCTCGTGAAACGATTCAGAATCCCCACGACAAAAGCTATGTCATGTCTTGTGGCAGTAGTCGTATACATCAAACTCACGATGATGCTTGAATACTCCAGCTGTCTGACGCTTTTTCTTGAATTTGGCTTTAGTTTCTTGTCACATCTATTATGGCGTATTGATTCCAGGAAGATCCTGATACCATAGCATATGAGCATCTTTTCAATGTAATGAGACTGTGACAATGCCACTCCAGTCTTCGTCCGGATGATCTTTATCCCAGGATAACATCAGCTTCCCCTAAGTCCTTCATGCTGAACTTAGACGAGAGAAAATTCTTTGTCTCAGTGAAACTTGCTAGATCTGTACCCAAGATCAGCAAGTCGTCCACGTTCAAACAAACGACAACTCTTCCTCCGTCAGCAAACTTTGTGTACACATAATTGTCCGTCTGCTGACCCTGTAGCCATTTGATCTAATAAATTTATCAAACTTCTCATTCCATATCTTGGGAGCTTGCTTTAGACCACAAAGATTTTACCAACTTGCATAATTTGTCTTCGAGGCCTTTGACGACGAATCCTTCTGGCTGTTACATGTAAATCTCTTCGGTCAACTCACAATTAGGAAATCAGTCTTGACATCTATCTGATGAATAACTAGCTTTGAATTATTGTTGTCATCTGCGCTACTAGAGCATAAGTATCAAAGTAATCGATTCCCAACTTCTGAGAAAATCCCTTGGCAACCAATTTTGCCTTGAACTTTTCAACAGTTCCATCGGCCTTCATCTTCTTCCTGAAGATTTATTTACATCTGATTGGTTTTGCTTTTATGCAGATCGACCAATATCCATGTATTGTTGGAGGTTTTCGAGTCATACTCATCATTAATAGCCTCCTTTCATAAGATAGTGTCTCTGGTCTTCTTCGCCTCATCATAGATAAGCGGATCTGCTTCCACATGATAGGTGACAAAATTCTCTCCGAAGTCCTTTTATCATCTCACTCGCTTGGACACAGGCTCTGTGAGTTTTGGTTCAACAGTTGTTTATGTAATAAAAATTCATTTTGGACTATATCTTCTATGTCTTTGTTAGGAGCTTAAACCTCCTGAGCACTACTATTCTCAGAATATCCCCGAGAATAATGTCTTGTGCCTTGCAAATTTATCTTCAAAGATTTTTACATCGCGAGATTCATATTATTTAATTAATATCAAGGAACTTCTGAGCATCACTCTTATCGTATAACCCAGGAATATAGTCTTCATAGTCCTTGTTCCCAGCTTCTGAATTTTCAAATCTGGAAGCTTTACATACGCCAGACACCCCCACACTCTAATGACATTCAAGTTAGGTCTGACTTGAACCAGAGTTCAGAGGATGACTTCCGAAGTTGCATGCGGCACTCTATTCAGTATGAACATAGTGTAAGCGCTGCTTCTCCCCAGAAGCAATTGAAAGACCCGCAGTCAAGAAATTGAGTCCATCATTCTGTTAATGTTCTTTTTCAATTTTTGTAACATCATTTGATTGAGGGGAGTACGGAGCAGTCATCTCATTGAAATTTATGTTCTCTGCAGAAGATGCGAATTCATGAGCCTATACTCTTTTTTCGATCACTTCTAAGTCTCTTGAGTTGTTGTCGGTTTGACGCTGGACTTCAGCCATGAAGTCCTTAAATTTTTAAACGGTTCATCTTTAGATTTGAGTAGATAAACGAACGCATATTTTAAGAAATTCGATGAAAGTAGTGAAATACTTCATCCCGACCTTTGGAGAAATATTTGAAGTCACAGACATCTGAGTGAACCAGCTCTATAAGATATGTACTTCAGTTTACCTGCTTGAACAATTTTCTAGTGATCTTCGTATGCATAGACCTCGATCACACTTTCCAACCCCTTATCACACTTGGAGATAAGTCCTAGATTAGACATCTTGTTTATTCTTTTACAATGAACATGTAGTCTATTATGCCACAACTCAAGAGAATAAACAGAAGAAGTAACTGCATTTATAATATTCATTGGAGTTACAAGTTGAAGTTTGAACATCCCTTCGGTACAAAAAGTTTTTTCGAAGTATGTTCCTTTATAAGACAAAACGACTTAACCAGCATTGATGTCCATCCTCAAGCCTGTATTGCGAGCAGTCTTCTTGAGACCAGATTTTTGGCTATTGTAGGTATGTTTCACATCTGAAGCATCAGCAAATTTTTAAAGTCAGTTACAGTACTACCGTTCTGATCACAAGTACTTTAGCTTGTGTCTGGTTCGCCACCATAATCTCTCAAAAAGGTTTGTACGTGGTGAACTGCTTTCTTTGAGCAAACATGGCACGATGCCCCAGTATTATCACCAGTCCGTATCAACACCAACTGAGTCAACCTGTACAATCATAGCAACACAGTTAGTCTCATCTTGCTTTTTATGTTTAGTTTTTTCCTTGCAGTCCCTCCTCTAGTGATATTTCTTGCCACAGTTGAAGCAATTCCCAGGTTCATTAGACTTGGACTTGAACTGAGCCGACTTCACCTTCGGATGATAAACGTCTTTCTTCTTATGGTAGAGCCTTCTGCTTCCATTAGAGTTTCCTTCTTGCACCATGTTACCTTGGCCATCTGCTTGGACAAGGTGTCCACTTTGAGTTGAGCATCGACTTGTCTTCAACATGTATCTAGTGTAAGAGGCATTTTAGATCCACTTCCATCTTCTTGCGGTGTATCCGTGATGAAATTGCTCCACCCAGGTGGAAGCTTGGCGATAATATCCCCGACGACAAAGGCATCGACCAAGGGCATACTTCGTCCGCCAGCTTCTGACGTAACTTAAGGAACTCCTGACTTAGGCAACATGGTTGTCGTCCTCAAATCGAATCCTCCAGACCTTTTCGTCCACGTGGATCTTGTTTCTATTTTTATCTGCCTTGTAGGGATTCTCTACAGATTCCAAACGTCCTTTGTATTGACGTCTTGTTGTAAGACTCCGCCAGAGAGTCTCTATATATAGAGTTCAAGATAAGCAACTTGCAGAGGTTTTTATCTCCTCCAATTCGACTGCAAAGCAGTGGCTTCAAATCCTTCGAGCAATTTCACCTTCTGGAATCAAAGGCTCAGGATCTGTCAATACTAGTCGACGCTAATGAGTTGAAGATTAAGGCTGACCTTTCTCTTCCAGACGTTGTAATGCTCCCGTCAAACTTCTAAATTTGTAAAACTTGTGTCAAAAAGTTTGTACGTTTTTTCATCAGATATGAATCTTGCTTTGAGATTCTTGTTCCCGAAAGAGATCTTTGATGAAAGAATGTGAGTGGACAGAGTGATTCTTAAGAATGAATTTGGTCACACACTCTATATATGAGGAACTTCGAGAATTGCTTCTCAAGAAGATCTGAAGTCTCTGTCTCGAAGAAGGAAAGAAAAGATGCAATACTATTGGGGTGATAAAGATCACCGTTGCTCAAAGCAAGATTCGTCCTATTACGATCTGCTTCCAGGAACCAGCAAGTTCGAAAACTTTTGGAACGCTCGCTGTCACCTCCTGACTGAACTCGCAGAACTCCTTGGACTCCAATGGCAGAGACCTCTCTACTCTTTCGTCTCTTAATTACTGAGTAAGTCGTCAAAAAGGTACGAAGAGAGTATTTAGAGAGTTGGGGTCTAATCCTGGCCGCACTGACTTAAAAGATAGGAACAAATCATGGAAAAATTTAACTAAATCAAATTCAAATCCACAAAGATCAGATCTGAGATTTGACTCAATCTATCCATAACATCACTGCAGCACACATCACGCAACAAAGCTGCAGCACAGGCGTGCGGACGCAGGTGCGGACGCACAACATCGCGTGCAACAGCGCGCCAGCATAGGCGCACATAAACCGGGCACGAGGTCATGTGTCGCCTGTGCCTGCACTCATGCATGCGCATAAGACGAGTGCACAAGCAACTATAGCACTGAGCGCCATGCGTCGATGCTTACGTGCAAAATACAAAGTCACTACAAGAAAAATAACGATTTTGACAGTTTATAAGTTGACGGTCGTCGAAAACCGTCAATAGTGGTTGTCTTGACAGTTTTAGGCTTACGTCAAGGGAAGAAAATTTTTGTCACTTTAGCAATTTTTATGCATATATGTTGACGGTTTCGAAGGATCTGTCAAGAAAGAACTTTTTTATATTGATGGTTTGTTGATAATCGTCAAGTAATGCATGTGCAAAAAAATTGTCGCGCATTTTAGCTGCCATTTTAGTAATTTTTTTAAAATTTTTTGAGTTTATCATCTATGTTACGGTTGCGTAAAACCTCAAAAGTTGCTCCCATAGAGTGAAACTCCGACCCCTTTAAAAAACCTCGAAGGGGTCCTTTCATCTCCCTCATCATCCTCCCTCTCCACCAGCTCCTCCCTCTTCAACTTCTCCTCTACCTTTCATGGCCGCTCCGGCTCACTCCAGAGAACCTGCCACAGCCCCTCTCCATCGACACCAACGCTTAATGGATCCCCGTCCCCGCTCTCTACTTTCGGCCCTCGCCGCTGGTGGCTCCGATCCTGGGCCGTCGTGTCGGAGCTGTGTGCGCGAATCTTGAGGCGTCGCTCTCCGATCTCGGTCGTCGGATCTCCGACTCCATCCACTCCTATGCCGCCTTCTCGGACGAGGTATCGGCGGTTCTAGGAGGATTCAGGGACGGACACGTCAGGCCCCGCTCGAGGGCCTCCGGACTGGGTTCAGGTAATTTCTAGGGTTAGGGTTTTGCTTGGATTTTGGAAATTTTAATTTCTGAAGCTAAAATTTTACTTTGGGGTGTAGATGGAGAAGAAGGGAGCGAGAAGTTCCTGGCAGAGGAGCTGGTGGTGCTCGCGAAGGAGGTCGCGAGGGTCGAGCTGCTGGTGGTGCTCGCGAAGAAGCTCCTCTTTCTCCTCCCTAAGTGAGAAACCCTAACCCTGTTTTTTTCCATGGTCGACTCCAGCGACCTTCCAACGATGGAGGTCGACTCCATCTCATCCACGTGGTCCCCTCTCCCTCCTCCGCCACCCCTCCTTCATCTTCCTCAGAGAAAATCTCTCTCCCTCCTCTCCCTTAGGAAAAACCCCTCTCCTCTCCCTTAGATGTGTTCAGCAGACGGTGAGAGGTTCGGTCGTGTCGTGCATCACAGGAAGATCCATTGATATGCTCACATGGACTCGAAATCCTGCGCCCTTAAGGTGCTTGATCAAATGCTCTAATAGTAGGATAATATCAATTTCATAATTTAAGATGCCAGAATTTTTTAATTTATACTTTTTCTCTGGAGTCTATTACGGCACAACGGCTGATGGCCTAGATGGTTCAATGGTGATGGTCGATCTAGACGATCACAATTCTTCCGAAGGGTTGGCCAAGAGGAGGTGCGATGAGCTATTTCATAAGTTTATTCCTGCTGCCATATGTCATAAACATTTTTTTAAGTGTTAGATTCAGTTGTTACTTTGGGCATTCTTTCTAGCAATTGAACTCAACTTCCATGTTTCTAGCAATTAATACTCTAGCTTCCATAATTTTTTCTTGAAACAAAATACTTTCTATTTCTGAAGCTTTGATTAATATTTCCTCCATTGCATCAAGACACACGCATGAAGATAGTCGCATCTCACATCTCACATTTCTGAGTTCAAACTTTCATCATGAGAGGAAATTTCTTAGCACCCACCTCTATTATTTATCTGATGTTTCTTGCTGAGTTTGACAATGGATCCTCTAATGTATACTGCAAGCATGGGATACAACTTCTTCTTCGAAGATGCTATGGACACTTCTGTTTTCCCAAATCTAATCGTATGACGCGACGTACTACAATTTTTTGAACACTATTCTTCCAGGGTTTTTGTTGATATTAAAACTGAGGTATGATTTGTTTGTCAAATATATTTAACTTTGTATTTATTGGGATGTGCAAGAAATTTGTTCATAAAAAGTCTTTGAAAGAATAGGGTAAAAAGTAGAATTTTGAACAATTATAGGAAGGCTCATAACTACATATATCTATATTCAAGACTTCTCTTTGATTATAAACTAGTTATTGGTAACATGTAGAATCTTGAATTTATTCTTCTTCTTTTGAGAAACTTATATTCGAAACTTGATATATTGAACTGGCCAACAATTCCATGTATATTGAACTAGAAGCAAAAATAAATTCTCTGGCACTTGGGTGTGGTTGGATTGTAGTTGATGGGTCTCTCCTTTAACTGTGTTTAATCTCAGTGTGAAGGCCAAGAGTTCATTTAATTAGAATTTCAATGGGTATGAAGTTAACCAACTTATCCAATTCCTAACCTTTCTGGAGCTTACATTGTCTTCTTTAAATATGCAATCCCTTTTGATTTGATGCCCTGAACAAAAAATGTCTTTGAAAGTTTGGAAACCTTGTTTTTTCACAACATTATTTAACCAACTTAAATATTTTCATAGGAATATTAGAACATTGGACACATCTATAAGGATATGTAATTTGTTTACTATAAGATGCACATGTTCCTTATTAGAACATTAGAATATCAATGGGCATGAAGTGCTATGTTAACCAACTTATCTAATTCCTAATCTTTCTGGAAGTAAGGTTGTATTCTTTAAATATAGAAACCTTTTGATTTGATGTCCTTAACCAAAAAAAATGCCTTTAAAGTTTGGAAACGTTGTTTTTTACATCAGTATTTTTTACATCAGTGATATATATATATATATATATATATATATATATATATATATATATATATATATATATATATATATATATTGATTTTTTTGGGTTATACTATATTTTCACGTGTTTGTGTTGTGAGACTGCCTCCGCATAGGTTCCTAGTGAGGAAAGAGCACAAAGTATTGGTGGACTATGTTTTTGTGGAACAAATGAAAAATTATGCATTTGATAGGTTGTTGTGTCTTTATAGTGTTTGCACATGTTTAAACAAACCTGGACAAAGAATCTAACAAATCATGCTACAGGTAGTTGGTGGTGGATCTTGTTCTCAGTTGATGTCCATAATATATATATGAATCTTGTTATCAGTTAATATATGCTAAAAAAATTAGAACTTTTTGTTCTCAGTTGATATCAGTTGCACAAATATGTACACATAATAATTAAATCTATTCTCTTATTCTCTCAGGAACTATATGCAGGAAAGTTGTACACTGATGGGAGGGATGTGCTCCAGGTTCGCTATATATTTTGGATTACTTGTATAAATATAGGTTTTGGTGTTTAAGATATTGTACAAAAACCATATACTTTGGTTGGATGTTTGTAGTTGGATGTATTGGATGTTTGTGGTGCACGAACACGTTTATTAATATAAAATTGTGTATTTATAGTTCTTTGATGTATGTGAGCTTCTTGATTATATTGATAGCATGCATATTCGATATATAAAATATAATTATAAATAAAAAATTTGTTATACAAAATTTTGCTTTTCTTGATAGTTTTGTACCTGTAAAAAAGAATTTTTTGACGGCTAATAGCCGTCATCTTGGCCGGAGTCAAGAAAAGTTTTTACCAATGTTGACGGTTTCTAAAAATTGCTATCTTGACGGCTAAAAACGGTTAAGAAAACTACTTCATATGACGGCCAAAAACCGTCAAAAAAAGTCCTGCCAGCGACCGTCAAGAAAAGGGGGAGTCTTTTCTTGACTCCGGCCTACTTGACGGATCTGCAACCATCAAGATACCCATTTCTTGACGGGAAAAAGCCGTCAAGAAAAGTATTTTTCTTGTAGTGAGTGCTCCAACAAAGTGCCACTTTGCGCCCTTGATCCCAAGCCCGAATCCGAGTCGCTAAGCCCTTCGGGGCTTAGATACAAACAATCATAGAAAACACCCCCACATGGCCCCCATGTGCCCCTCTACACCTTATGTGCATCTGTCAACACAAGCAAAGCTTTATATAGAGATACAATCCACTTGGTGTACGCAATGTGGGATTATCTTTGCTAATCTCCAAGGCAAAACACCGACAAAAATTAATATTAAAATAATAATTAATAATTAATAATTAATAATTAACAATTAATTAACATGATAATTAATATTAAGATTAACCTTAACATTAAAATACATAAAAATTAACATTAATATTAATATTAAAATTAACATTAATATTAATATTAACGTCAATATTAAAAAAATTGTTAGATAATTAATTTTTGGGTTAAAATTTGTCATGTCAGCTGTTATATCAGCTGCCATGACAGATGCCACATAATGGGGAGATGACATCACACAAATATTTTGGGAGCCAAATAGCATAATTGATACATCAAAGGTAATTTACGAACAGGGAGAGGGGAGCGGTATTGTAGCCCAAGGCTGACGTAGCAGCTCTTTATTGGATCTAGGATAGGGTCCGATGTTTGTGGGAGGATGGGTTCAATGGAGAACTGTCACATCAGTTTCGAGCTGACGCACAGTCCCTCTTGGTTCAGTCCCACTCGATTCGACGATAGATGTTTTGGATTATACATTTTCGGGATTGGTTTTTCAACTATGTTCCATAGACGTGTAAAAATAATTTTGTGATATATATTATCATATTTCCATATCGTAAATATGGTATTCGTGTTTAGACATGGTTTGTACATGCGAGTATAATTTTTTATTATTTAATTACGTTATAGTATTATACATAATAATTTTATTATGAAAAATTCATTCTCTTTTAAAAGTAAAATGTTACTTAAGCCTTTGTAAATTTTACAAAATTACAAAAACTATTTGCCACGTACCCACACACCTACCTCCATGCATGAAGAGCATGGATAAATTAGTACTTTCCTTTTTGAGACACATGTCACCATGCATGGAATGGAGGGGGGCATTTGAGTCTTTTTACATAAATTTTATAAACTTTATGATTGAAAAAAAGGGATTAAAGGAAGGAAGAGAGGGAGAGAGAGAGAGAGAGAGGGAAAGAGAGAGCAGCCCTTCTCTCCATACCTCTCCCTCTCCCTCTCGGGTCTCCCTCTTACCTTCATCCCTCTCTTTCACCACCCTCGTTTCCTCTCTCTCCATCTCACTCCTCTCACTCACGCCCGCGCACCCGCGCCGCCACGTGTGTCGGCCTGCCGACCACCACCGTCGACCACACCACCTCCAACACCACCATCTTCAGCTTCATCTCCATCATCACCACCATTATCAAAACCCTAACCCCCTACTTCAAAAAGAAAAAAAGGAAAAGAAAGAAGAAGATGGAGCAAAGAAGGAGATGTTTGGAGAATAAGGAAATCCAAGCCCTAAACCACAATTTCAAATCCCTAATTTTTCTAAGGTAAGCCCTCTTTTTCCTCGTGTAAATTTTGTTCTTAAATTCACCAGAAATTGTTTTCCAACTCTCCAATTAATCTTATGATCAATTTAATATATATGTCTCTTAGTGTAGGATTGGGGCTGAAATTTTGTATAATATTATTCTAGTACAGAAAGTTGGCTAAGATTTTATATATGTCATAGTATGGACGTGTGTTGGAAGTAGTTTTGGACACATGGACACAAGTCCCAGGACATGATATAACTCACCGGTACGAATTGAATGTAGGATTTTTTTGACATGTATGTATTTGTGTTTGATTCGTGTCTGTCATATCTAAATATAATTATTTTTAAAATTAGGATTTGGTTATGTAAATTGAATTGTGTGTCTGTGACTTGTACATATGGTGTGTGTGTGTTTGAATTGTGTATGCACACGTGCAACTAAAACTCCTATTTCAAGTTCAAAAATCTTACAAAAAGAAGAAGGGTATTTGCTACGTAGGTCGTTTTGGATATCAAATCGAATGAATTTTTAGATTGAATTGTAAGTGACATACATGTTGTTCGTAAATATGAATAAAGTTAGAATTAATTGTTTTTGGTTACCTAATAGGCCTATTCATGAATATTTAGTATCTCGCTTACATCAGGCACCTTCGATACAATTTACAGATCATAATGACTCAATTTTTAGGGTCATAATAGGTTGATTGTGGTTAACTAAAATTATATTCAACATGAATAAATGTCAATTTAGTTTCATTCACCCTTCTTGCCTAGTAAATCATAGCCAAAATAAATAAATAAATGAATAAATAAATTCTAGGCCGTATCGGTGTCGAATTAAAGCTTTCAACCTTTAGTTACAATTGTGTTCGTACTATTCAGAATATTTGATCCTTTAAATGGATGAAATAAAGTAAATAAGAGGGTATGAGATTGTACGAATATCTAGAGCAAGTCGCATATAATCTATATTGAGTTGGAACCCGAATCGGACTTTTGGCTCGATCCTACATAATTGATTAAAATCCAGAATTCAAAAGTAGTTTGATGCTTGTTATTTAACGGTTAACTAACTCTAGGATACGTGTTTGCTAATATATTCATAGCCATAAGACGTCATCATCCGAAAAGGACACTACGACTCAAGTTTGACTAATTTGCTATAAATTTGGATTTTAATCCCTAGTTAACACTTAAAAATAAGTTTGTATCTTGACCTAATGGATATAATCGATTAGAATTTAATTACCGCTTATTATGGATATTTCTCGCATCCTATTGATTACCGATACTACCACTTATTTATAAATCAAGGTTTTGTTTCTAACATCATGTTCGTAAATTTTGTCATGAGTGCAATTTAGGAACAATAAGGTTTTCTTATAATCATGTTGCTATCAATTAGGTTTTTAGTTCATTTCAATCATTTCTTGTTAAAATCCATTTGTTGGTTATGTTCTAATATATTCGATATATCATGAGATGGTTATGGTCTAGCATGTATTATATGTTATTAAAGGTCTGATTAGGACAATGTAAGTTCTATAATGAGTTGCATCGGGTAAATTTATCAAATGCCATAAAATATCTTTCTATTAAGGAAATTTCATTACCCATTATAGAATGGTCACTAATTTAGAATAGGTATTTAAATAAATTCACGTTTTGAAAATAGATATACACATATTTAATTGATTGTTTTAATTCTTGATTGTTTATATAAATTATGGTGTTTTAACATTTTTGTTTAGGGATTTTGTAGTAACAACCGCAAAATCATGGATTGCTAGCCTTAAGGTATAATTTGGTCGGGGTAAGAAGCAACGCTTTATCCCTTCTATATTTTGGAATATATGTATATGAACTATGTGTGTTTCCAGTGTTGATCTGTTCCACCGAAGGGGTCGGCGTACCCAAGGAAAGTTCTACGGAGGGTTGCTCCGGGTCTTTATATAAATTGTGAAATTTTGGGCTCCAAAATACAAAGGAGACTTTGCCAAAATTTTCAAGAATTTCCAAAGTTATATTTTCGATATCCAAAAATTGCTTAAAAATATTTAACCCTATTTTAGGAATTTTGAGTCAGTTTCCTTAGAGACAAACTTAATTTTTTATTTAAATTATAGGGGTCGAATTTCTTGTAACTTAAGTTACGTATGACACGATCTCATAGACACGCAAGAGAAACCTAATCATGTGTATCCTGTGTTTCTGCTGGAAAATACAAATTATTGAACATAATGATATTACGGACTTCTATCGGGTCTTAATTTGAAAAGAGACCAAGGTATTGAAAAATTGATATCTTGTGACTACGTCTTGATTTACTTAAAGAAAGAACAAGTATTGAAATTATGGTATCCAGTATTATGGTTTTATCCTTCTGGAAAGAAATAAATAGTGAATCATATTCTCACTATTCGTGGTAATTAGATACACGAACCGAGATTTAAGATTCATGCCACTAACCAGCAGAAACTTAATGTAAGTTAATAGAATATAATTGTTTGTAGCTTTAGGTTAGTACATTGGGCAGGAGAGAACAACATGGATCACACCCAAATTTTCTACAATATAATAAATAACTTTTAAATAGCTGATCAGCAGTTTTCTGCCATCCGTAAGGCCTTACAAAGCCGGGGGTGAGGCCTAGCTCACCAACAGAATTCCAGTTCAATCCAATAATTCTTGATATAAAATCAGAATTTAATAAATCATATTACAAATTCCACAATAAATGTGGGGGGTCGGATCTTTGACACCGTACCCATCCAGACACAACCTGGTCCCTGATAACGGGATTGTTGCTGAGAAATAGGATGAATTTGATCCATATGTGTTCTCTAAATTGCATTAGCATATAGAAAACTTGTTTGTGATTGCGATTGATTGTTGATTTCTTATCTGGGATGTGCTTCTTACTAGTCAACTGGTACGTAATCTGTTCCGGTGCCGTGATTCATTCCCTTGTCCTTGTTTAGTGTAGGGGTGGATTATTGTACTGATGTTAGGTTAAAAAATTCAATGGACGATGCAGATATTAGTAGATGTTGGATATTACATGGTAGCTGTTATTTCGTTGATGCTTCATATGCTTGTAATCGTGCGTTGTAGTGAGTAAGTGATCCTAATGTATTAATTTATGATTGTGAATATGATTGTGATTATGATTGTGACTGTGGTTATGATTGTAAGAAATATGAATGTGAATTATTAGGACTTAACTATAAGACAAATATCGAGGAAATTACTAGAATAAAATTTAGGCAGAATCATATTTCAAGTTTACACTATAACAAGTCATAGGAATTTAGTATTCCATTTCTTAACCCTTTGGAATTTGAGAATCCAATCATTTTCATATTCTCATTTTATTTAATTTATTTTCTCCGTCCTTGACTGAGGGCTTGCATGTCGTTTGACGACCTAGTATTATTCACTAGACTTGTAGACATTCTTCCAAGGAGCTGCTATTGTACATTGAAGAGGACCGGAGAACAAGATCAAGATGATGTGATTAAAGTGGTCATATTGGAACCAAATTTTCATCTTATCACCCAAACCAGATATCATTTATGTTATATATATAATTATATTTGGGATTAATTGTTGTACTGGGTAGAAAAGTCTAATTTCCTATTTATAACGTAGAAGGTCACTTTTAGAATGATATTAATTTTATTATGCAAGTTATGACCTGTGATAACCTATTATAGAACCTTACGGGCGATAATCGCGAATATGGGCACTGGAGTATTCGTATGTCGCATAGCCTGGGGATGATATTACGTATTTGGCTCACCGTATTCTGGGAGCGGAGGTTGACACGTCTTTTAGTGGTGGCCCATGCAGGTCTCGACAAATGGAGAACCTATGATAGGATGCAGGTCACAGAAAATAGAAAACCTAGGATAGGATTGAGGTCAAACTTTTGACGAGACCTATATTGGTTAAGCTATAGAACCTAGGATATGTTCTCAGAAAAAGTCTACATGGAGCCTTAGAATAGAGAATACCTGTCACGCCCCAGTACCGGAATACTGAGACGGACTAGGCCAGCTACACCGTATGAGGTATATAGACGTCATACGGCGATCGTGGCTGTCAAGAGACTAGGGGGTGCATGCTACAATCAGGTCTCCTTTGGTCCCACGGAGCATCTATGTCTCAATCAATCAAAAGGAGAAGCAGTAAATAATGATCATATAAGACAAAACAGTAAGGCGTCCCCGACGCTTCATCAAAATGATTCATGAGCCTAGCTTTTACAAAAAGATGAGCTACTACCGAGAGTCAATAGTACATAACCGTAGTCAGCTGCAGTCTAATTTAATTACAATTATGTAATAGAAAGCTAGTGTCCATAACTGCCGGCTAAACAAGTGCCGGTGGCTAAACGCCAAGTACAAAATAGAAGATATCAGAGAGGTGAAGAAGAAACCAACTCATAGTCCCTGGCGCCCATACTCCTGGTGTGCACCATTGTTAGGGTGGAAGGCTGGATCCTCTGGAGCTGCTACGAGATCTGGCCAAACAAAACCAGCGGGGTCAGGCCCCGAATAGCAAGTACCACAAGGGAGCACAAAAGAGTGAGATAAATCCAATGAGTTAAATATGACCTGATTCATGAGTTATAGGCTTATACCATATCATCGAGACAATACGACACCCTTACAACCAAACAAGGACAAACGGTGCCAATATCGTGCCGAGATAAGATATATCCTATAGCCATGGGCAGGTAAAAGGGCTTCTGATCGCGACTTCGGTCCATAGCCCATCGCAGCACAATAGCCCAACCCAACAACCAAACAAGGACATGGATTGGACCACGCACCACGATAGTCCATGTTCCTTAGTTGCTAATAGAAGAAAACATATCACAAAATAAGTCAGCTTACAAGCGGCCAATCAATCATACAGCTTTCTATGATTTGTCTGGATTATCCCAGTAATGCAAATTATAGGAATCCTCAGATCGTGTCAACCCAGCAGGGCTAGCCAAACCATATAATATACATATACACATAGAACTTTGATTATGCACCGGTCCTCCGTAAGGCCACTGTGCTAAAACATATAACACATAGCACGTAGGAGTCGGATATAGTCATCCACTATAGACGGATGAAACTGTATCCGTGGCGGCCAATCCGACACGTCAGGATAGGACCTTGGGTGGCCAGTATGGCACGATCTCGAGATTCTTCCCACCCAATGCATCTACCAATTTGAGTTTCTTAGATTAACCCTATCTGGATATGGAATTACATGTCATGGTCACATGGTCATCCTCCTATATGTCGTACCATGGTACGCGTACCCTAAGTATGAATCCACATCGGCCCGATCTAGATCCATGCTTAGTGTAATGCTTCAAACAACAATCAACATACCACGACACTATTACTGACCAATTACCATGACTGTACTGGAAGGTACACATGTATTAACATACAATATGAATGATCACTTGGCATGTAGAGTCACACCTCAGTGCACTCATTAAATGGCACCACAGTGCATACTAATATTGTATCTCGATACACACTTAGAACATGTACCAGCACGTATACAGGTAATCAGGTCGAAAACATGGTCATGTCAGGAAGTCACTCGGACTCCTCGTGACATAAAAGTCACATATGAATTCTGGTTAAAGTGAGACATGAGGACCCTTGAAGCCAATACAAAGATCTACAACTTTTATGTTGGGAGTTTTTCAAGATTCTAGCTACAAAACAACTTAAACATGCAAAAACAGTGAAATAGAGCAATTCCGGCGCATGAAATTCCTGCACCATCGGTGCGTGGGATTCCTGCACCATCGGCGCATGGGATTCCTGTACAATCGACGTATGGGATTCCTGCACAATCGGCACATGGAATTCCTGCACCATCGGCGCATGGGATTCCTGCACAATCGACGCATGGGATTCCTGTACCATCGACACGTGGGATTCCTGCACCATCGGCGCATGGAATTCCTGCACCATCGACGCATGGGATTCCTGCACCATCGACGCATGGGATTCCTACACCATCGGCGCATGGGATTCCTGCACAATCGGTACATGGGATGCGTTGTCGGGACTTCACAGCGCATGGCCTTCCGGCGCATGGCCTCCTGGGCGCATGGGGGTCATCGTCCCCAAACAGCAAGTTCAGCCATAAAAGTTCCGAAAACTTGGCATGGCCATAACTTCCTCATTCGAAGTCGAAATCAAGCAAAACAAAAGCCAAAACTGAATGAAATTGAATTCTCTTCAACATAGAACCATTAGTTTTCGAAAAAAATCAAGTTTGATAGATCAAAACCATGAAAATCCATAAAACCCTAGTTATAGAAACTTAGATCTACTCCAAACTAGCCATTAAAATCAAAATTTTCAAGAACTAAACTTGTAGAGAATGAAGAGAAGAACAATATAGACAAATAATATCTAAGAAAAATTAAGAAATAAAAAATGCAAGAATCTCTCCATTTGGTGCAAGATGTACTTGCCTATTGGTTAGGAGAAAAAGAAATGAAAAGAGTGAATGAGGAGAGAGAGTGAGGAAGAGAATATATATAGGGGTTGGGTTGACTCAAAGAAACCCTAAGCTTAAGCATGCTCTTAACCATGTGACTAATGACATGTTAATTGCTACATGATACAACTAATTAAATTAATTAAATAAAATCCTAACCACAACAAGGTTCAGAAATCCTATCATCGAAACAGTGAACCACGCCTACAGCCAGACAAGGACAAGGGGTGGCACACTAATCCACGACAAGATATTGTTCCATGCCATGGCCAGTTACAAATACATGATATATGCAATAACGATACAGGCGCCAGATACCATATACATGAAAAATCAAAAATTTACGTATTCCGGGAATGGGGAGTGACATCTTTACCCTTCTTAGAAAAATTCCGTCCTCGAAATTTCGATAAGGCTAGTCGAGCACGCTCTCAGATCATGAAATACACTCATGACATATAGCAAGCACTATTATCAAACAACACATGGCACATGAATAGTTTAAGAAAGCAAGAATAACTAAGTAAGAGCACAAAAAATAATTATACCCTAGAAGGAAATGATCAGAGACATACGAATAAAATATGCCTCTCAAGTCAGGTAGGAATTCGTCATCGAGGTCCTATAATGACACCCAAAGTGGACAAGGGTCAACGCTTGTAATAAGTCGGTACCAATGACTAAATCAAGAACGAGACTCTGTCCAGGACGTACTCTCGTAATCAAGACACATGATGAATATCACGTATCACATGATACGAGAGCAGATGAGTGAGACGAGAAAGTCATCTTCACTCTTCGAATATAAAACTCAAGGAATTATAATAAATAATACTCAAAACTTACCCCAAATCTGATCGCCTTCAGCCAACCTCTGCTATAATACTCCAAATTCTTCTTGCCTTTGTCACTGCCTTCCCTGGCCCTGCTGTTGTGGCCTCTGTTGTCCAACCTGATGTGGTCCTACCTGATGTTGCGCTTGTCGGTATATCTGAGCTTGCGTCAGTAATGGGCGCTGGGGTAGTGGCCCCACTGCTAGTACTGGCCCTTGATACGGTGCTACCTCTGGAGTTGGCAACGCCGGAAACCGTTGAGCTGGCCCTCCTGGCCTCTATATTATAGGACAATTGGCAATCCTATGGTCTGGACTGCCACATCTCAAGCATAATCCATTAGCTTAATGACACACATCCCTAGTGTGCCCTCCATTACCACAGTAAGTGCAACCCACTGGTGCTTCCTGACGTTGCTGCTGGTTTCTCTGTTGCTGTTGTCAAACTGGTGCAGTCATAATTGTCGTGACTGGTGCTGCATCACAAATACGAATGCTAGGTGCTGGTGCTGACATCCGAGGTACTGCTTCTCCCCTAACACTCTGCGTATGAGACCTCTTCTGGCCCCCAGTCCTTGTTGATAACCTTTGAATAGTAAGCTCGTACCTCCGAGCCGCCGTCAATACTGCATCAAATGTCTGGTAGTCGTGCCCCTCGACCAGCTGCAAAATCTCTAGGTGAAGTCCCTGCTGGAACCTCATTGCTCTCTCTGGCTCTATTGCCACCATCATCCGAGCAAACCTACTTAACCTGCAAACTCTGCTGCATAACCATCCACCGTCTTACCAGCCTGCTTGAGACTGATAAACCTCTGATGTAGCTCATACCGTGCTACCACGCCAAAGTACTTGGCCTTGAATCTGGTACTGAAGCTATCCAGGGAATAGGACGCCTCATTCTAACCTCTTCCGATGCCCACCAATCGCGGGCGAGATCCTGAAGCAATAATCTGACTTGGTCAACCTTCTCTTCTGCTGGAACCTTTGCTGCGGTCAATATGGCCTCTGTATCCTAAAGCCAAGCATCTGCCGTGATGGCATCCTCCGTGCCGTCAAAATATCTCGGGTTAAGTCGACAAAACCTTCCGGACGCTCCTGAATCATTCCTGACACTTCTCTTAAGGGCTAATTGCAACCCCTGATTCTGTAGCACATTTCGTTCTTACTGTCGGGTTTATTGTTGTTGTTGGGCTGCCATCTGGCGTTGCTAGGCCTCCAATAACCCTTTAATAATCTGTAATAGTACCGGTGCTACTGGTACTACCGGCATCACTGGAGGTACGGGATCCTCTGGCCTCTGTAGCTCAACTGGCTCATGCTCGGTAACATTTTCGATGGGAATCTATCCAGGTAGAGGGGCTACCCCTTGCTGATCTCCAACTGGTCCCTGATCTACTAGATTCTCTCCCATGTCGGCTCCTCCAATAGCCGAGAATGATGTGACCCTAAAGGAAAGGATACAAGGTATCGAAAGACAGGACGAGAAAGAATCGAGGATGACAATCAAGTTAGCAATCAAGGTGGGAGAAAAAGAAAATGAATCAGGAGATCAAGGGAAACATGTTTTGATTGAGACTCCTATAATCGCAACACCCCACAAGTCTGAAAAACAGACCTGCATGGGCCACCACTAAAACATTGTCACGCCCCAGTACCGAAATACTGAGACGGACTAGGCCAGCTACACCGTATGAGGTATATAGACGTCATACGGCGATCGTGGCTATCAAGAGACTAGGGGGTGCATGCTACAATCAGGTCTCCTATGGTCCCATGGAGCATCTATGTCTCAATCAATCAAAAGGAGAAGCAGTAAATAATGATCATATAAGACAAAGCAGTAAGCCATCTCCGACGCTTCATCAAAATGATTCATGAGCCTAGCTTTTACAAAAAGATAAGCTAGTACCGAGAGTCAATAGTACATAATCGTAGTCAGCTGCAGTCTGATTTAATTACAATTATGTAATAGAAAGCTAGTGTCCATAACTGCTGGCTAAACAAGTGCCGGTGGCTAAACGCCAAGTACAAAATAGAAGATATCAGAGCGGTGAAGAAGAAACCCACTCATGGTCCCTGGCGCCCATACTCCGGTGTGCACCATTATTAGGGTGGAAGGCTGGATCCTCTGGAGCTGCTACGAGATATGGCCAAACAAAACCAGCGGGGTCAGGCCCTGAATAGCAAGTACTACAAGGGAGCACAAAAGAGTGAGATAAATCCAATAAGTTAAATAAGACCAGATTCACGAGTATAGGCTTATACCATATCATCGAGACAATACGATACTCTTACAACCAAAAGGAAAAATGGTGCCAATATCGTGCCGAGATAAGATATATCCTATAGCCATGGGTAGGTAAAAGGGCTTCTGATCACGACTTCGGTCCATAGCCCATCACAGCACAATAGCCCAATCCAACAACCAAACAAGGACATGGGTTGGACCACGCACCACGATAGTCCATGTTCCTTAGTTGCTAACAGAAGAAAACATATCACAAAACAAGTCAGCTTACAAGCGGTCAATCAATCCTATGGCTTTCTATGATTTGTCTGGATTATCCCAGTAATACAAATTATAGGAATCCTCAGATCGTGTCAACCCAGCAGGGCTAGCCAAACCATATAATATACCTATACATATAGAACTTTGATTATGCACCGGTCCCCCGTAAGGCCACCATGCTAAAACATATAACACATAGCACGTAGGAGTCGGATATAGTCATCCACTATAGGCGGATGAAACTGTATCCGTGGCGGCCAACCCGACACGTTAGGACAGGACCTGGGGTGGCCAGTATGGCACGATCTCGGGATTCTTTCCACCCAATGCATCTACCAATTTGAGTTTCTTAGATTAACCCTGTCTGGATATAGAATTACATGTCGTGGTCACATGGTCATCCTCCTATATGTCATACCATGGTACACGTACCCTAAGTATGAATCCATATTGGCCCGATCTAGATCCATGCTTAGTGTCATGCTTCAAACAACAATCAACATACCACGACACTATTACTGACCAATTACCATGACTGTACTGGAAGGTACACATGTATTGACATACAACACGAACGATCACTTGGCATGTAGAGTCATACCTCAGTGCACTCATTAAATGGCACCACAGTGCGTACTAATATTGTATCTCAATACACACTTAGAATATGTACCAGCACGTATACAGGTAATCAGGTCAGGAATATGATCAAGTCAGGAAGTCACTCGGACTCCTCGTAACATAAAAGTTATATATGAATTCTGGTTAAAGTGAGACCTGAGGACCCTTGAAGCCAATACAAAGATCTACAACTTTCATGTTGGGAGTTTTTCAAGATTCTAGCTACAAAACAACTTAAACATGAAAAATAGTGAAATAGAGCAATTCCGGCGCATGGAATTTCTGCACCATCGGCGCGTGAGATTCCTGCACCATCGACGCGTGGGATTCCTGTACAATCGATACATGGGATTCCTGCACAATCGGCGCACAGGATTCCTGCACCATCAGCGCATGGGATTCCTGTACCATCGGCGCATGGGATTCCTGCACAATCGGCGCATGGGATTCCTGCACCATCGACGCATGGGATTCCTGCACCATCGGTGTGTGGGATTCCTGTACCATCGGCGCATTGGATTCCTGCACCATCGGTGTATGGGATTCCTGCACCATCGACGCATGGGATTCCTGCACAATCGGCGTATGGGATGCGTTGCCGGGACTTCATACCGCATGGCCTCCCGGCGCATGGTCTCCCGGGCGCATGGGGGTTATCTTCCCAAAACAGCAAGTTCAGCCATGAAAGTTCCGAAAACTTGCCATGGCCATAACTTCCTCATCCGAAGTCAAAATCAAGCGAAACAAAAGCCAAAACTGAATAAAATTGAATTATCTTCAACATAGAACAATTAGTTTTCGAAAACAACCAAGTTTGATAGATCAAAACCATAAAAATTCATAAAACCCTAGTTATAGAAACTTAGATCTACACCAAACTAGCCATTAAAATCAAAAATTCCAAGAACTAAACTTGTAGAGAATGAAGAGAAGAACAATATAGACAAATAATATCTAAAAAAAATCAAGAAATGAAAAATACAAGTATTTCTCCATTTGGTGCAAGATGTACTTGCCTATTGGTTGGGAGGAAAAGAAATGAAAAGAGTGAATGAGGAGAGAGAGTGAGGAAGAGAATATATATAGGGGTTGGGTTGACTCAAAGAAACCCTAAGCTTAAGCATGCTCTTAAACATGTGACTAATGACATGTTAATTGCTACATTATACAACTAATTAAATTAATTAAATAAAATCCTAACCACAACAAGGTTTAAAAATCCTATCATCGAAACAGTAAACCACGCCTACAACCAGACAAGGACAAGGGGTGGCACACTAATCCGCGACAAAATACTGTTCCATGCCATGGCCAGTTACAAATACATGATATATGCAATAACGATACAGGCGCCAGATACCATATACATAAAAAATCAAAAATTTACGTATTCCGAGAATGGGGAGTGACAATACCCATAGGTTTATATGTATTTGACTATGTTTCATAGATCCTTGATTAATGGATACAATATAACGATCCTATATAGTTTAAAAAAAATCCTAACCAAAGATTTCTATTAAAGGAATAGATGATATTCAGGAAATCATGGGTAATATAAGGATAGATATGGCTCAAAAATTTAGTTTAAGTAATTTGTTGAGAATTAGACAAATATTCTTATTAGAGTGGGGCCTAGTGAAGGATTGCAAAAAGTTCCTTGAGGGTCTTGAACTTTGTACCCTTAGTAAACCTGGGGTTAGATTTATAAAATATTATATAGATTGAAATATAGGAAATAAGGATCACATGTAGTCCATAAGCCAAATATGATCTAAGACTTTATTTAGAATGAGTGTAGTATGTTTTGTAGGATCAATATATATATATATATATATATATATATATATATATATATATATATATATATATATATATATATATATATATATATATATAAGTGTCACTTGGAAGAACTATTGGGTAAGCTAGTACTAGTAGTATCTTGCTTGAGGTATTGGCATAAAATATATTTTATATAGTATTGTATATAGCTTATTAAGTGTAATGTGATTCCTCGGTATCTTGATATTATCATTTCTTAAATCCTGACTCGTCCCATTCCTTGTCATTTTTACATATATATTTCCACAAATTCCCAATTTTCCTAAAATTTCTCAATCGTCTTATTTCATCCATATTTTATTGATTTAGAATCTTGAATTATATTCTTGTTTCTATATCTATTTTTAATTTTCAACCGGATCGCTGATCACAGTAATTATCCTTCGCCTAAATACCCAGTATGCATTACTCATTGATTGTTTATTGGATTTTCTGTGAAACAATATTTTTAGTAGATTTTCTATAATTTTATTTCCTGTAAATGAATATTTATTGTATCAAAACCCGAAAATCTTTCAACTGATTCGATGATGCAGTGAGAACAACAGTCAATCAATTGAATCGTGAAAAGAGAAATAGTTGCAACCATCCAGACTGGCGAGGCACATATTCTCCATACATGATTCAATAACTAAGTAAAAGATTTCGAAAATCTTGACAATGTTTTCATATTTGGTTTACATGCTTGATATTCAAAAAAACCAATTTTCTTCAAAAAACAAAAAAACAAAAAAACCAATTTTGTTTTATCTCAATTTGGATGTAAAAATCTTTGACTTGAATAATTTAAAATAATATTCAATATTTTTGATAATATCTATATATATGAGATTTCCTTACTAATTTTGCCAAAAGCTCTTATATTATGATATTATATAGTACTTTGATAATTAAATAAAGAAGGGATGGAAAAAAAATTTAATACTGGTTCTTGAGTATCTTTTGAATTTCCAAGGACACCCTAACGTGTAGGGCTAATTCAAAATCATAATTCCTACTCATTCTATAGATATCAAGGAAGAGGTAGCAAAATCCTTATAGTGAAATGGTATCTTGATTGCAGCCATATGCGCAATGGCGAGACACAAGCTTACTATGTCACGCCAGAAAATGAGAATAAGAAATATGATTTTGAATTCAAAGATCATACATGGTTGTGGGTTGAAACAGAATGGCTTCTGATCATTTTATTTCATTATATGAAATTTCAAAAATCTTGATGATTTCAAGTATCTTCGAATTTTCTATATTTTCCTTCAGCTTTTAATGAATATGAATTTGAAAACAATTCGTTTAAAACTATATTACTATTTCATCTCTATAAGATGGGTAGAATACCTTATTTTTTTTCTCTATAATTGCTTTAAAAATCTTATCTTAAAAATTTTAAATTTTGAGGATGAAATTTTTGTAAGGTGGGAAGAGTGTCATATCTCCATATCGTAAATACGGTATTCGTATTTAGACATGGTTTGTATATACGAGTATAATTTATTTATTTAATTACGTCATAGTATTATACATAATAATTTTATTATGATAAATTCATTCTCTTTTAAAAGTAAAATGTTACACAAGCCTTTATAAATTTTGCAAAATTGCAAAAACTATTGCCACCTACCCATACACCTGCCTCCATGCATGAAGAGCATGGATAATTTAATAATTTTCTTTTGGGGACGCATGTCACCATGCATGGAATGGAGGGGGGCATTTGAGTCTTTTTTACAAAATTTTTATAAATTTTATGATTGAAAAAAAAGGATTAAAGGAAGGAAGAGAGATAGAGAGAGAGTAGCCCTTCTCTCCATCCCTCTCCCTTTCCCTCTCGGGTCTCCCTTTCACCTTCATCCCTCTCTATTTCACTACCCTCCTTTCCTCTCTCTCCATCTCACTCCTCTCACTCATGCTCTTGCACCCGCGTGTGCCGGCCGGCCGACCACCCCTCACCGTCGACCACACCACCTGCAACACCACCATCTTCATCTTCAACTTCATCTTTATCTTCATCTCCATCATCACCACCATTATCAAAACCCTAACCCCCTACTTTAAAAAGAAAAGGAAAAAAAGGAAAAAAAAGAAGAAGATGTTTGGAGAAGAAGGAAATCCAAGCCCTAAACCATAATTTCAAATCCCTAGTTTTCCCAAGACAAACCCTCTCTTTCCTCGCGTCAATTTTGTTCTTAAGTTCACCATAAATTGTTTTCCAACTCTCCCATTCTTATGATCAATTTAATATACATGTCTCTTAGTGTAGGATTGGGGCTGAAATTTTGTATAGTATTATTCTAGTACAGAAAGTTGGCTAAGATTTTATATATGTCATAGTATGGACGCGTGTTGGAAGTAGTTTTGAACACACGGACACAAGTCCCAGGACATGATATAACTCACCGGTACGAATTGAATGTAGGGTTTTTTTTGACATGTATGTATGTGTGTTTGATTCGTGTCTGTGATATCTAAATATAATTACTTTTAAAATTATGATTTGGTTATGGTAAATTGAATTGTGTGTCTGTGACTTGTACATGTGTGTGTGTGTGTGTGTTTGAATTGTGTATGCACACGTGAAACTAAAACTCCTATTTCAAGTTCAAAAATCTTACGAAAAGAAGAAGGGTATTTGCTACGTAGGTTGTTTTGGATATCAAATCGAATAAATTTTTAGATTGAGTTGTAAGTGACATACTCATTGTTCGTAAATTGAATAAAGTTAGAATTAATTGTGTTTGGTTGCCTAATGCGCATATTCATGAATATTTAGTATCTCGCTTACATCAGGCACTCTACTCTCGATACAGGTTAGAGACCATAATGACTCAATTTTTGGGTTATAATAGGTTTATTGTGGTTAACTGAAATTTTATTCAACATGAATAAATGTCAATTTAGTTTCATTAACCCTTCTTGCCTAGTAAATCATAGCCAAAATAAATAAATGAATGAATGAATAAATTCCAGGACGCATCGCTGTCGAATTAAAGCTTTCAACCTTTAGTTATAATTGTGTTCGTACTATTCTGAATATTTGATCCTTTAAATGGATGAAATAATGTAAGGGTATGAGATTGTACGAATACCTAGATTAACTCACATATAATCTATATTGAGTTGGAACCCGAATCATACATTTTGGCTCGATCCTACATAATTAATTAAAATTCAGAATTCAGAATTAGTTTGATGCTTGTTATTTAACGGTTAACTAACTCTATGATACGTGTGTGCTAATATATTCATAGACAAAAGACGTCACCATCCGAAAAGGATACTACGACTCAAGTTTGACTAATTTTCTATAAATTCGGATTTTAGTCCCAAGTTAACACTTAAAAATAAGTTTGTATCTTGACCTAATGGATATAATCAATTAGAATTTAATTACCGCTTATTCTGGATATTTCTCGCATCCTATTGATTACAGGTAATACCACTTATCTATAAACCACAGGTTTTGTTTCTAACATGATGTTCGTATATTTTGTCATGAGTGCGATTTAGGAACGTTAAGGTTTTCTTATAATCTTGTTGGTATCAATTAGGTTTTTAGTTCATTTCAATCATTTCTTGTCAAAATCTATTCATTGGTTATGTTCTAATATATTCGATAGATCATGAGATGGTTATGGTCTAGCATGTATTATATGTTATAAAAGGTCTGATTAGGACAATGTAAGTTCTATAATGAGTTGCATCGGGTAAATTTTATCAAATGCCATAAAATATCTTTCTATTACGGAAATTTCATTACCCATTATAAAATGGTTACTAATTTAGAATAGGTATTTAAATAAATTCGCTTTTTGAAAATAGATATACACATATTTAATTGTCTGTTTTAATTCTTGATTGTTCATATAAATTATGGTGTTTTAACATTTTTGTTTAGGGATTTTGTAGTAACAATTGCAAAATCATGGATTGCTAGCCTTAAGGTATAATTTGGCGGGGGTAAGAAGCAACGCTTTTATCCCTTCTATATTTTGGAATATATTTATATGAACTACGTGTGTTTTCAACGTTGAGTTGTTCCACCGAAGGGGTCGTCGTACCCAAGAAAAATTCTACGGAGGGTTGCTCCGGGTCTTTATATAAATTGTAAAATTTTGGGCTCCAAAATACAAAGGAGACTGCCAAAAATTTTAAGAATTTCCAGAGTTACATTTTCGATATCCGAAAATTGGTTAAAATATTTAACCCTATTTTAGGAATTTTGAGTCAATTTCGTTATGTCACGCCCCGACCCGAAAAATCGTTCATCCTCGCATCGATTTACCCGAATCATCATCCTCGCTGGGGTGTGAGGCAATACGAGTCTGGAGTTGCACTCATACAAGCAAAAATTATAAGTTCTCAAATGGTTATCTTTGATATTGTTATTTAGCAGCGGAAGAAACAGAGTATACGAAACAATTCTCTTTATTGATAAATGAACTAAGGTTATAAAGGCTTTCAATAGCCCAACTAAATTTGCCAGATTGGCTACAACACTCTGGTTCTCTCTTGTCTACAAAGGATTTTATCGTTCCATACATCATGTCTTTTATATCTCGGTCGAATCATCATGTTGTAAGTTCGAACGTCAATGCGATCGCACGCCTCAAGCGCTACGGCAATCTATGCCTCAGCGCGTTCAAGCGATGCTCCACCGCAAGCAGACCATTCTCTGAACCTGCGAGCAAACTAGTGGGAGATTATTACTTTCGTCCTTGCTGTATTGATCAAAGACCCACTTTACTAAACCGACATTAAGTAGTGCATTGAATCATGCAACATACAAGTTAGTAATCTTTCTATCCTTGCCTTAGGGTGAGTTTCATGGCATATTCGAAAGCAGTAAAACATGTTATCATGACAAGCATGTTATTTGATTCACATAAGCAAGCAGGCAACCAATAGCAATCTCGTGTTGTTTTGTGACTTCTTACCAACATCGACACACTCGTCCTTGCACCGACGCAAGGTGAATATGTCTCATTCCTTTCCTGTCGTGTTATAAGTGCTCTGTGTAGGATCTCTGTGTTCCTGTACTTTTCGGCCCACCGTTCCTTAACTATATGAAGCTCGTTGGCGTATCCGTGCCAGAATGGACTTAACTTATTTCTTTTTTCTTTTCTTTATTTTCTTTTCTTTCTTTTCTTTCTTTTTTTTCTTTTCTCAAATTGGGTAGCCCTGCTCCTCGCGAGATG
>JANAVB010026483.1:55000-82776 GCA_029216955.1 Iris pallida
TCTTTTCTTCGCGGTGTCACTCGTCGCCCTGCTGATGGTAGCACTCGTCGTGGTGGTGGTGCGGGCCGTAGTGGTGTTGGTGGTACTGGCCGTGGTGGTGGTGGTGGTGGTGGTGGTCGTGCTCAAGGTGGTGGTCGTGGTCGCATTCAGCCTTTTCGGACGGTGTTCCCATCTAGCGAGCCCGACCCGGAGAGTACCCCGGGCATAGACTCATCCCACTGTCGATCTACCTAGGGGCTATCGACACATTCATCGATGGGGTCTCCATCCGCTAGCGGATCCGTTTTGCCAGCGAATCCACCAGCGGCTGAGCGACAGTGGGCTCCGGAGTACCCCCACATTCAGTTACATCCGATGACTGGCGAGTACATGCATGAAGTCGCGGATCTGCCCACGCTACCAGAGAGGCCGATGGGCGTGTTCCGACGAGAGCTATGGCCCGCGGGTAACATGTAAGTAAATTTAAGTTAATTTAATAAATTTGTTTTATTTATTCAAGTTGATAATCCAGTCGTTGCTTCTTTGTAGGTTTTTCCCGTGGGATGCAACCAGGCTTCTAGGGCAGATTATCCGGACCAAGTACCATGGCCCCTACTTCAATTTCTTTGAGGTTCCCCAATACTTTAGTACCTCTGGCTCGATGAGATGAGGGTATATATATATATATATATATATATATATATATATATATATATATATATATATATATATATATATATATATATATATATATAATATAAATTACACTTTAATTAAACATTTTTTTAATATCGTGATAATTGAATTTGTATGTCAGAGGACCTACTGGTGGCCCGCCCATCGTGAGGAGGCGATCCGCAAGACCTATAGAAGTGTCGCCTGGAAGAAGATCCGGGATGCGGTTCATGACCTTCGAATGGCGTATTCGAAGAAGGAGTGGCTCCGGCAGGACTAATATGAGCAGATGTTGGAAAAGATGGATACTTCTGCCTTCAAGGAGAAATCAAAAAAGTGAAAGCGAACCGACGGGCCGCGGGGGTACATACGGGTGGATCAAAGCCTCACGCAACGATGCTTGCAGATCTGGTGAGATACCACAAATTCATTCACCATCTAATTCAGTACTATTAATATACTTAATTAATTAAATTCTACGAATATTTCGTATGCAGACCCAACAGGCGTTGAAGGAGGGAAAACCTGCTGACTCGGTCACCATGCACGATGTATTCCAGCATGTCCACAAAAGGCGAAAGGACAGGAGCTTTTCATCGACAAAAGGGCCAAGGCGACGGATGTAAGTACTTACGTTTATGAGATTTACGTTAGAATTATAAGTATTCAGACAATAACTTAGGTAAACTTAGGATTCAGACAATAACTTAGGTAAACTTAGGATTCAGACTGTAACTTAGGGTAACATAGGATTTAGATTATAACTTAGGTAAACTTATAGTATAATAAACACATTCATTTGATAGGCTGCGTATCGTGAGGCCCTTAGTCGGATTCAGCCATCTACTTTTGAGGATGTCGGCGAAATGACGCCCGTCGGTACGCCCTCTTCTATGGCCACTCGCTACGACGACTTATTCGTAGATACCGTCGACGGCTATAGGAAAGGGCGCGTGTACGGAGTCGGCTTCCTGGCTAATTTGCACTCGGTGACTTCGAGATTTCTACCTCCCCCGCCTCCTTCCGCGGCCCCGACAGACGATGACGTGAGGTCCCAGCTTGCGCATCTGAATGAGGCGGTGTCAGAGATTCGGACGCAGTTGTCCATGTACCTGCGTCCTTCTACTGGTGCTGCCGGTCCGTCTGCTCCCGGTTTGTCTATTGGTGCTGCCGATCATTCTAGTGCTGCCGGTCCTTCCGTCGAACATCTTTCTTTTGACCCTACTGCCCCTATCGTACCGCCTCCTACTTTGACGGCCCTCTTTGACATGATGACGCCAGAGTAGCTGCGCCAACTTTCAGGCCATGTCTTCGAGGGATTGCCGTCGTACTTGGTGGACGAGTATATGAGTTGGGCGCAGCAAGGAGTACCACCACCAGCGGACGATCGCACCCCACGTCGTTGATGTTTGTATTTTTAGGATTATTTTGTTTGTGTTGGTGGATATTGGATATTTTAAAAAATATTTAAATATTGAATATTTATGTGTTTTGTGTGAACAATTTGAATGCTTGGGATTATTTGTGTGTTTTGTGTGTTCATTTGTGTGTCGGAATTGTTTGTGTGTTTTGTATATTGGAATTGTGTATATTGAAATTGTGTATATTAGAATTGCTTGGAATTATTTGTGTGTTTTGTATATTGGAATTGTGTATATTGGGAATGCCCAATTTTATTCTTTTTAAAAAAAAATTTCCCAGCTACCGACGGATTGGCGACCAATTTCCGACGGACTATCCGTCACTAACTGGAGGATTCCCAATTAGCGACGGATGCGCGACTAAAACCGACGGATTATCCGTCGCCAAGGTTCTAGAATTATGAAAGATTCACAGGACAGGGCCGACGGATATTCTCTCGGTATGCCGTCGCTAGTAGTCGGTAAAATATTGGCGACGGATAATCCGTTGCTAAAAGGGCGACCGATTGGCGACGGTCTAGCGACGACTCACGACGAAGTAAAGACGGATTATCCGTCACCAATGTTCTGGAAATATGAATAATTCACAGAACCGGGTCGACGGATATTTCGTCGGTATTCCGTCGCGAATCCGTCAAAACTTAGCGACCATTCGCGACTGATTGGCGACGAAATTTATTTATCAGAAACTTTGTGATACGCATTTACCGACCAAATAGCAACGGTTATGTCCGTCGGTAAGTGATACTTCATTACTTATTTTGATACGTGAATTGACGGTAATCCGTCGACGAGTCGTCGCAAACTGCACGAGTATGGTTGACGACAGTCCATCGCTAATTCGTCGCTGGGCGACAACTTGCCGACGGATTATAGTTAGCGACAAGGCTTTTCCCGACGACCTTTTTTAACCAATATCCGTCGACCATCCGTCGGTAATTACATTTACCGACGGATTTTTGACGGATATAGCCGTTGCCAAATCGATGAATTTTTATAGTGTTATGGCTTGCACACCGAGGCGCTCGCCTTTGTGATATTTAATGTTCAATACGACTCGCACATTTGATGTATGTTTTATTTCAATTATTCTGTCTAGTGTTCAACACGTACTATGTTCATCTTTCGATCGTGCCACGCCCTTGGTCTCGATAGGTTAACTTAGCATACGGTACATTTTACTTAGACATGAAGGAGTAGCAAAGAATGGTCAAAGTCCTCCCACCTTAAGCAGATACATCTTGTCGTTTCATCGAGACTATGCGGCTCGACTTCATAACTTTGTTGCACGGCCAACTCTTCTGACTTGGTCATTCGAGCACTTCGTGCTTTGTTGAATTATCTGACAGATTTGGCTTATTGTGCCTATGCTTCAGTCCATGGCAAGGCGACGATTTGGTTTTGCGGACACCATTGCAAATAAGGCCAAAATGTCGACCTCTTATATTTCAGCGTAAACGTATAGCCTGCACATGAAACCAACTAAAATAAATACTTTTTCGAATCGGACTAATGCCTTGTGTCAATTCGATTTATTGGTTATTCGAACCGATTCAATGCTTTCTCTCGGGCCAACTTAACACTTGCATCGAACTTACTCGATGCATTCCTCTGGTCAACGTAAATCTTTACATCGATTCGCATCGATACATATTTCGGGTCAATGCAACTCTTTGAGTCAACGACTCAGCATAATGCACCGTGCGTTGTGGGACATTACACCTTAGGAACGGACTTAAATTTTTTATTTAAATTATAGGGGTCGAATTTCTTATAACTTAAGTTACGTAGGACATGGACACATAGACATGCAAGAGAAACCTAATCATGTGTATCATGTGTTTTTGCTGGAAAATACAAATTATTGGATCTAATGATATTACGGACTTCTATCGGGTCTCAATTTGAAAAGAGAACAAGGTATTAGAAAATTGATATCTTGTGACTACGTCTTGATTTACTTAAAGAAAGAACAAATATTGAAATCATGGTATCCAGTATTATGGTGTTATCCTTCTGGAAAGAAATAAAAGTAAATCATATTCTCGCTATTCGTGGTAATTAGATACACGAACCGGGATTTAAGATTCATGCCAGTAACCAGCAGAAACTTAATGTAAGATAATAGAATAGAATTGTTTATAGCTTTAGGTCGGTGCATTGGGCGGGAGAGAACAACTGGATCATATCCAAATTCTCTGCAATATAATAAACAACATTTAAAAAGCTGATCAGTAGTTTTCCGCCTTCCGTAAGGCCTTACGATGCCGGGGGTGAGGCCTAGCTCACTAACAGAATTCCAGTTCAGTCCAGTAAATTCTTGATATAAAATTAGAATTTAATAAATCATATTACAAATTTTCCATAATATATGTGAGGGGTCGGATCTTTGGCACCGTACCCATCCAGACACAACCTAATCCCTGGTCACGGGATTGTTGCTGAGAAATTGGATGAATTTGATCCAAATGTGTTCTCTAAATTGAATAAGCATATAGGAAACTTGTTTGTGATTGCGATTGATTGTTGATTTCTTATCTGGAGTATGCTGCTTACTAGTCAGCTGGTACGTAAGTTGTCCTAGTGTCGTGATTCATTCTCTTATCCTTGTTTGGTGTAGGGGTGGATTACTGTACTGATGTCCGGTTACAAAATTCAGTGGACGATACAGATATTAGTAGATGTTGGATATTACACGGTAGATGTTGTTTCTTTGATGCTTCATGCTTGTAATCGTGCGTTGTAGTGAGTAGGTGATCATAATGTATTAATTTATAATTGAATATGATTGTGATTGTGATTGTAAGAAATATGAGTGTGAATTATTAGGACTTAACTATAAGACGAATATCGAGAAAATTAATAGAATAAAATTTAGTCAGAATAATATTTCAAGTTTACACCATAACAAGTCATAGGAATTTAGTATTCCATTTCTTAACCATTTGGAATTTGAGAATCCAATCATTTTCAGATTCTCATTTCACTTAATTTATTTTCTCCGTCCTTGACTGAGGGCATGCATGTCGTTTGACGACCTAGTATTGTTCACTAGACTTATAGACATACTTCTAAGGAACTGCTATTGTACATTGAAAAGGACCGGAGAACAAGATCAAGATGATGCGATTAAAGTGATCATGTTGGAACCATATTTTTATCTTATCACCAAATGCAGGTATACATTTATGTTATATATTTATATTTGGGATTAATTGTTGTAGTGGGTAGAAAAGTCTAATTTCCTATTTATAACGTAGAAGGTCTTTTTAGAATGATATTGTTTTATTATGCAAGTTATGACCTGTGATAACCTATCCTAGAACCTTACGGGCGATAATCGCGAATATTGGTACTGGAGTATTCGTATGTCGCATAGCCTGGAAATAATGTTACGTATTCGACTCGCCATATTCTGGGAGCGGGACATGACATATATGCAGACCAACCTAATCTAATTTCAATCAAATTCGGATCAAAAAATTATTCATATTAACATAAGTTGGTATATAAATATTGATTAAATTTTGAATATATTATTGAATTTCTCGTTTAATAAGCATTCTCAATAATGATATTATACGAATAAATTTTGAATATATTATTAACATGTGACACATGTTAACAAAAATCAATTTTGTGACGTTTTCAGTCTGTCCATTTGTTTGAATTATTTTATTTGTAAACTTTTTTTAATGTTGATTGTATCACAGAGTTGGTGTATATTCATGTTGTATTACTTCTAATTTTATCAAGTAATGGTACTATATTACCGAACTCGAGTGACCCTTGTGGTCATCAGAAAAATGTATAAGGTCATCTCCAATCCATCCCCAAAATTTCTCTCAACTTGAGGATTCAAAAAAAGAATATTTCTATATTATGCTATCCTCAAAATTTTACATCTCCAACCCATATATCAATCATCAAATAACAAATAACCATTATTTATTTCAATGTTGATTCATTTATTCACAATTATTTAATATAATCATGTACATTAGTGTTATATTATTAATATTATTTACCATGATAATATTATTCATTTCTTCACAATTTTAATATAATAAAAATTATTTAATATTGTCATATACATTAATGTTGTAATGTTTTAAACTTTTTTAATTTTAATGTTGTTTTTGTGGGTGTTATTTCAAATTTTGATGTACTTGTTTATATTTTTTTAAGTCAATGTATTTTAATTTTAAAAAGTTTGATATTAATATATTTTCTGTCAAATTATTTAAATTTTATTTATTAATCAAATGAATCTAATAAATAAAAATAATACTGATAACAAATATATTCAATATTAGATTATATTGGAAGATCTCAACAAAAAAATTTAATGGAATAATTATTATATGATTTAAAATTATAAAATAAAAAATATGATAAGTTAATTAAGTTTAGTGTTTGACTTATGTAGAATATATTAGTATTTAGTTACGCTTTGAAGGATAAAATAGTCATGAATAATGAATCCTTAAATTTGAGTATTTTTTTCTGTCACGCCCCAGAACCAGAATACTGGAGAGCGGGGGAATGACTCAGCCAGCTACGTATTACGGGTAGATGAATACCGTATAATACGATCAATGCTGTCTAACCAGACGAGGGGGTGCATACTACATAAAAGTCTCACTATGGTCATTCGCATCTATTGTCTCAATCATTCAAATAAGAAACGGTAATAAAGAACATGTAAGATAAAGCAGTAAGGCGTCCCAAACGCTCAGTCAAAATGTTCTTGAGATCTGGCCTTACAAAACATAGCCAGATGGTATAGTGACGTATACACGATTGTTATCAGCTGCAGTCTGATTTAATTACAATTGTGCAAAAGTAAGTACAAGACGATCCGACCAACATGTCGGTGCCAAACGGCTAAGTATAAAGTAAAAGACAAAACGAGCGGTGAAGTAAGGAAACCCACTCGAGTCCTCCTGTGATCATCCCTCTAGTATTGACCATCTTGGAGGTAAAAGTAAGCTGGATCCTCGGGGACCGGCTCTAAATCTGGCCATGCAAAACCAGAGAGGTTAGACCTCTAATAGCAAGTACCACAAAGGAGCACGATATGAAGGACTAAACCAGTATGTAAGAGAATATAATAATAAATCTCTGCTTTCCACTAGGATTCACATAACATCACGACACTTCGAACCTACTTCCCAACCAAACAAGGACAGAAGTTGGCCCGTCATGTCCTGACATTCTGATCATCTCAGTTAGGCAACAGAGTAGATACAATACACAAACAAATCATCTTGAATGGCCAATCAACTCCTACGGCTTGCTATGGTGAGCCCCCAAGTTATCCTGGAATTATGCAAAATAGGGATTCCTCAGTTCTTACTATGTGCGAGCAAGGCTAGTCTATCCAATCAATCAATTGCGCCAATCATGTAGTTAGACGAGTCCCAGCGGGACGCCCGCCGTTATAGCATGTACAATAATATAAGCAGATACCGTTCCCTGTCCGTGTGACAGGTTTACAGTATCTGTGGGAACCAGCCGGCCCGTCGGGCACTTAATAGTCCCAAGGGGGCTGCCATGTAAGAACTCGGGAATCCATTCTCTCCATGCCATTGTCATTTTATTTGACTTAATGGTCTCTACGTTGAGTGAAGTTCCATGCCGTGGATCATGGTCATTCAATGAGTACTTTCGTACGGGGTACGATATGCGCAACTCTACAACGATACCTGTGCGGCTAGATTGTAGGTCTTACATAGCGTGATGCAACAATCAAATCTATCCACGAAATAATTATGCCTTGACCATAAAGTACACATGCTGTTTTTGTAAGATAAATAAATAATTAGATAATAAATAATTACTTTGAAGCCTGCATGTGCCTGTATGCCAATATTCGGGATCGGCTAATCGAGTACAATAGTTCATTACATGAACGTGTCTCATTCATTTCATTCAATAAGACGACTAGCCAGTCTCTTAGTTCCGACTAGGAACGCATGATCAATTATAGTCAAGATAACTATTATTATCAATGGTATCAAGGCATGAAAGTCAATTAGTATTACATGGGGTCGAGTTTATAACTCTCAAGGTTAAGTTCCAGTCAATTCTGGGCATCCATCAATCAATTAAGACACAGGGCACATTCCACATAACAATCCATTTTAACAATATTAACATGTCATAATTTATCAAGAAATTCACGCAAAAGGCGTAAGGATATAATAGAAGAATTATCATGCCATTATTAATGAATAATTATAGGACAAATAAAACACCCAGGTCAAGAAGTCACGCCAAGTCTAGCTGGAGTGAGCGTGGAAAGTGATACACGCACGCACAGCGTGACTAAAAATACACGCACTCATACAAGATGTGTACGTGACAAGAAATCCACGCAGACTCGTGGATGTGTGCGTGACTAAAAATACACGCAGACTCGTGGATGTGTGCGTGACTAAAAATACACGCAGACTCGTGGATGTGTGCGTGACTAAAAATACACGCAGACTCGTGGATGTGTGCGTGACAAAAAATCTACGCACGCTCATGAGAACGTGAGCGTGACTGAAAATACACGCTCGCTCATGAGAACGTGAGCGTGACTGAAAATACACGCAGACACGTAGAGACGTGTGCGTGACTAAAAATACACGCAGCCACGTAAGAACGTGTGCGTGACTCAGCCTCCGTCCCAAGCCAGAAGATGAAGTTCCCAGCCAGAAAATACGCTAAGTTGGGAGATCAAAACCCATAAATAACCGAAAATATAGCAACTTAGATCTAGGAAAAACCAGCCATAGAAATCGAAAATGCCAAGAACTAAACTCTCTCAGGATCATGAGAGGAAGAGTAATGATCCACAAAAATGGATGAAGGAGAAGCAAGTTTGCACTTGCCTACTGCTACTGCTGGTGGTTGGAGAGAGTGATGAGAGGAAGAAGAAGTAGTAATGGTAAAGAGAAGTAATGAGGAGAGAGAATGGAGAGGGAAGCTTAAATAGCAAAGGGGGTGGTAGGTGGGAGCTAATGGGCCGGGTTTACCCACCATGAACCCGAGAACCCATCCTAGGCCGAACCCAATAAGCAAGACTAAAAGCAGGAAATAACAGCAGGGAATAAAATGCAGATAATAAAATTGCAAGGAATGAAATTGCAGGAAATAAATTAACATGAAAATTAAAGAGCAGATAATTAATTAACATGAAACTAGAGGAATTTAAATACAGGATACTACATGATAAATACTTAAATAAATACATTCAAGCAATATACGTATTAAAATACGTATTCTGGGAACGGGGAGTGACATCTATACCCACCTTGAAAAAATTCCTTCCTCGGAATTTCAAATTTAAACAAGATAGAAACATCGGGGCTAACCTAATCTAAGTACAAGCAATTCAATCAAGTAATCAATTTACAACGTCCATAGCAAGTAACATATATGTAAGTCCCTCAATCTACGATATCAAGTAATTTTACCCATAAGGTGATAAGCATGAAGAATCAAGACAATCAAGGTATTCAGAAAGAGATATACCTTGCGAGTCAAACAGGTGTGGATACCGTGATCGGATATCATTCTCACGTTCCCATGTTGACTCTCCCAAGGAGTGATGACCCCAAGCAACACGGACAAGACTAATTGTTCGGTTCTTGAGTATCTTCTCTCTTCGGTCCAAAATGGACACAGGCTGTTCCTCGTACGACAGGTTGGTACCAACAACCAGCTCAGAGTGATCGAGGACATGGCTTGGGTCCGATACATACCTACGTAATTGAGATACATGAAACACATCATGCACCTCTCGTAACGAAGGTGGGAGGGATAAACGATAAGCAACATCGCCTATCCGATCAAGGATGACAAATGGGCCCACGTACCGCAGACTCAATTTCCCGTGAACGCCAAATCTAATGATCCCACGAGTAGGTGAGATCCGCAAGAATACGTGGTCCCCAACAGAGAACTCTAACGGCCTACGATGCTGGTCCGCCCAATGACGATGCCGGTCCTGCGCAACTCGAAGTCGCTCTCTAATTCCCCTAACCACTTCAACCGTCTGAACAATCATCTCCGGGCCTAACATCTTCCTCTCCCCGATATCATCCCATTCAAGTGGTGACCTGCACTTCTTACCATATAGTGCCTCGAATGGCGCCATCTGGACACTGGCTTGATAACTATTGTTGTACGAGAACTCGACCAAGTACAGGTGGCTCTCCCAAGATCCTCCAAAATCTAAAGTGCAGGCTCGTAACATGTCTTCTAAAGTCTGGATTGTTCTTTCTGATTGCCCATCCGTCTGCGGATGGTAGGTCGTGCTAAATCTTAACTTGGTACCCAGACTATGATGTAAGCTCTTCCAGAAATGTGATGTAAAGCGGGTATCTCGATCTGACACAATACTGACATGGACTACATGCTGCCTGACTATCTGTTGCATATATAACTCCGCCAATTTTTCTGTAGATTGCCCTACTCTAAAAGAAAGAAAGTGTGCTACCTTCGTAAGTCGGTCCATTATTACCCAAATAGCGTCCTTGCCACTTGGTGATCTCGGCAAACCGGTCACAAAGTCCATTGTAATATGCTCCCATTTCCATTCCGGAATAGGAAGCGGTTGCAATAACCTAGCTGGCCTCTGCTGTTCTGCCTTCACTTGCTGACATACCAAGCAACGGAAAACAAATCTAGCTATCTCCCTCTTCATCCCGTTCCACTAGAAATGCTGCTTGATATCTTGGTACATCTTGGTCCCTCCAGGATGAATAGAATATCGAGAACTGTGAGCTTCTGCCATAACCTCCTGTCTGATATCTCTACTAGGCACACATAGACGTGATCCAAACCTAAGTATACCATCTTCATGAATTCTCATCTCCTTCCTGAGTCCTGACTCACATTCTGCCCTCAGCTTCTGAATCCTTGGGTCTTGTACCTGAGCTGTCTTGATCCTGTCTACCAAGTCGGATTGAACTTGCAGACTTGTTAGAACTCCTATATCACTAGAAAGTATAACTTCGATGCCCATCTCCTGAAGGTCTTCTAAGATATGCCTCTGGGTTGTCAACATAAATGTGCCACCTCTCCTGCTAAGAGCGTCTGCTACTACATTAGCCTTGCCTGGATGATACTGAAGCTCCACGTCATAATCCTTAATCAACTCCAGCCATCTTCTCTGCCTCATGTTCAGCTCCTTCTGAGTAAAGATGTACTTCAGACTTTTATGATCTGTGTACATCTCCACTCGATCACCATATAAGTAATGCCTCCATAGCTTTAGAGCAAACACTACTGCTGCTAACTCCAAATCATGAGTTGGGTAATTCTTCTCGTGGTCCCGAAGCTGCCTAGATGCATATGCTATCACCTTCCCATGCTGCATAAGGACACATCCAAGTCCTTTACCTGACACATCACAATATACTGTAAAACCTCCGGGTCCAACTGGCAATGTAAGAATAGGTGCCGATATTAACTTCTGCTTCAAAGTCTCGAATGATGCCTGATATTCTGTTGACCAAACAAATGGTACATCCTTCTGGGTCAAGCGGGTCATGGGTGCTGAAAGTCTTGCAAAGTCTGACACAAACCTTCTGTAATATCCTGCTAATCCCAAGAAGCTCCGCACATCTGCTACGGTCTTGGGTACTGGCCAACTTTCTACTGCTTCTATCTTCCGGGGATCTACTGCTACTCCTGCTCCTGATATGATGTGACCTAAAAATGAAATATGATCCGACCAAAATTCATACTTGCTGAGCTTGGCATACAACTGGTTCTCTCTCAGAACCTGCAACACTTTCCTGAGGTGGTCTTTATGCTCCTCTTCACTAGCAGAGTATACAAGAATGTCGTCAAGAAACACAACGACAAACTGGTCTAAGTATGGCATAAAGATGCGATTCATCAAATCCATGAATATTGCTGGAGCATTGGTCAAACCAAACGGCATTACTAAGAATTCATAATGCCCATACTTTGACCTGAATGCTGTCTTGGGAGTATCTTCCTTCCGAACCCTCACCTGATGATACCCTGAACGAAGATCTATCTTGGAGAAAACTCTAGCTTTGCTCAACTGATCAAACAAGTCATCGATCCTGGGTAGTGGGTACTTGTTCTTTACTGTTGTCGCGTTAAGTTTTCTGTAGTCAATACATAATCTGGATGACCCATCCTTCTTTCCCACAAGTACCACGGGTGCTGCCCATGGTGATACGCTAGCTTGGATGAACTTCTTCTCCTTCAGTTCCTCTATGTGCTGATATACCTTGGCCTACTCTGAATCTGCCATTCTGTAATCCCGATCTGATATCGGTTTAGTTCCTGGTGCCAATTATATACTGAACTCAATATCTCTAACCGGTGGTAGACCTGGAAGTTCTTCAGGAAATACGTCTAGAAATTCTTTAACTACCTTCGGGATCTGAACTTCTTCCATTACTGCTACTACTCCCTGCTCCTGCTGAGTTGCCTCTGATCTGACTAAGGTGAACCGCTCCAAGCCTGGAATATCAAAAGATACACTCCCTCTACGACAATCTATTGTTGCATGACTTTCTTTCAGCCAGTCCATGCCTAAGATAACGTCGAAATTTTCCACAGGAAATTCTATCAACCGGGCGGGTAAGGAATGCCCGCAAACTACAACGCTACACGCTAAAATAACTCTACTAACTCCTACGAGCCCATTACCAGTGAGTATATTCAACCTCCCTGGCAATGCCTCGAACTCCATTCCTAGTCGTGTCGCAAATTGTGCAGATATAAATGAATGGGATGTTCCCGAATCAAACAATGCTACTGCGGGATATGAGGCGACGAGAATGTTACCTGCCACAACATCTCCCGATGCCAATGCCTCCTCCAAGGACAGAGTGAATGCCTACCCTCGACCTCCTTGCTGGTTTCCATGCTGCGGCCTAACCTGATACTGCTGTTGGCCCTTTCCTTGATGATGCTGGGGTGGTCTGTGCTGGTATTATTGCATCGGCGGTCCCTGCTGCCGAAACATCTGAGCCTGCGGACGCTGTGCCAACGGCCTTACTGCCACTGCTGGTCCTCGATACTGGCCTGTCCCTGGTGCTGGCAGAGCAGGAAACTGCTGCCCTGGTCCTCCTTCCCTCGAGTTCATAAGACATGTGGTAACCCAATGATCTGGATTTTCACATATCAGACATAGTCCATTTAATGTCCGACACACATCTCTAGTGTGTCCCATCTTTCCACAATAAGTACAGCCCATCGGGGGTTACTGGTTCTTCCTCTGTTGCTGTTGCTGCTGCCTGGGTGGTGGTACTGGTCCTCGTATCGCCACATCGTGGATACGAATGCCAGTGGATGGTGCTGTTGTTCGGGGCGCTGCTCCCCCTCCTCCTTCAATCTGACTGTGGGATCTCTTCTGACCCCCAGTCCTCACCGCAAGCCTCTGGATGGTGATTTCATGCCTTCGAGTCGCCATCAATATCTCATCAAAAGTCTGGTAATTGTGCCCCTCGATCAATTCCAAGAGTTCAAGATGAAACCCTTGCTGAAACCTCATAGCCCTCTGGCTCTCTGTTGCTACCATCTCTGGGGCGAATCTACTCAATCTGCAGAACTCTGCTGCATAAGCATCTACAGTCTTGCCGGCCTGCCTGAGGCTGATAAACTTCTGTTGTAGCTCAAACTGAGCCACAACTCCATAGTACTTGGTCTTGAATCTTGTGGTGAAATCGTCCCAAGCCACAGGACGTCTAATGCCCACTTCTTCTGACTCCCACCAATCACGTGCGAGATCCTGAAGTAACAACTTCACTAGATCCACACGTTCTTCTGCCAGTACCTTAGCTGCTGTCAGAATAGCCTCCATGTCCTTAAGCCATGCATCTGCTGATATGGCATCCTCCGTGCCCTCGAAACGGCGGGGGTTGTACTTGCAAAACCTGGCTGATGCTCCTGAATCAGTCCTCACTCCTCTTTCCAAAGCCGTCTGCAATCCTTGGTTGAGTAGCACATTCTGCTCTTGTAGCTGAGTGTGCATGCGCTGCTGGGCCAACATCTGATGTTGCTGAGTAGCCATCATTCCTCTCATGATCTCCAGAAGGGCCGGTGTGTCCACTTGGGTAGGTGGAACTGTCGGTGGTGGTGGAACATCCGGATACTGCGATCCAGCCGCTGGTTCCACTATCACTTCTTCCTGGGTAGCCTCTTGAGTTAGTACCGGCCCTTGTTGCTGACCAACAGGGTCAGGTTGTCCATGTTGCTCTTGTTGCTGTTGTCCAGTCCTGGCAGATGCGGACGAAGTGCCCCTAAGAAAAGGGACAAGAGAACAATCAAACAATTCGGACATGAAGGATCAATGAAGTCAAAGGATACCGGAATGTCAAGCTAGAGTCGAGAGTAACGAATCATGAGATCAAGGGGAACATGTATGATTGAGACATCCTATAAATCAAAACACCCCACAAGTCTGAAATCAGACCTGCATGGGCCACTACTAAAACCTTGTCACGTCCCAGAACCAGAATACTGGAGAGCGGAGGAATGACTCAGCCAGCTACGTATTACGGGTAGATGAATACCGTATAATACGATCAATGCTGTCTAACCAGACGAGGGGGTCCATACTACATAAAAGTCTCACTATGGTCATTCGCATCTATTGTCTCAATCATTCAAATAAGAAACGGTAATAAAGAACATGTAAGATAAAGCAGTAAGGTGTCCCAAATGCTCAGTCAAAATATTCTTGAGATCTGGCCTTACAAAACATAGCCAGATGGTATAGTGACGTATACACGATTGTTATCAGCTGCAGTCTGATTTAATTACAATTGTGCAAAAGTAAGTACAAGACGATCCGACCAACATGTCGGTGCCAAACGGCTAAGTATAAAGTAAAAGACAAAACGAGCGGTGAAGTAAGGAAATCCACTCGAGTCCTCCTGCGATCATCCCTCTAGTATTGACCATCTTGGAGGTAGAAGTAAGCTGGATCCTCGAGGACCGGCTCTAAATCTGGCCATACAAAACCAGAGAGGTTAGACCTCTAATAGCAAGTACCACAAGGGAGCACGATATGAAGGACTAAACCAGTATGTAAGAGAATATAATAATAAATCTCTGCTTCCCACTAGGATTCACATAACATCACGACACTTCGAACCTACTTTCCAACCAAACAAGGACAGAAGTTGGCCCGTCATGTCCTGATATTCTGATCATCTCAGTTAGGCAACAGAGTAGATACAGTACACAAACAAATCATCTTGAATGGCCAATCAACTCCTACGGCTTGCTATGGTGAGCCCCCAAGTTATCCTGGAATTATGCAAAATAGGGATTCCTCAGTTCTTACTATATGCGAGCAAGGCTAGTCTATCCAATCAATCAATTGCGCCAATCATGTAGTTAGACGAGTCCCAGCGAGACGCCCGCCGTTATAGCATGTACAATAATATAAGCAGATATCGTTCCCTGCCCGTATGACAGGTTTACAGTATCTGTGGGAACCAGCCGGCCCGTCGAGCACTTAATAGTCCCAAGGGGGCTGCCATGTAAGAACTCGGAAATCCATTCTCTCCATGCCATTGTTATTTTATTTGACTTAATGGTCTCTACGTTGAGTGAAGATCCATGCCGTCGATCATGGTTATTCAATGAGTACTTTCGTACGGGGTACGATATGCGCAACTCTACAACGATACCTGTGCGGCTAGATTGTAGGTCTTACATAGCGTGATACAACAAGCAAATCTATCCACGGAATAATCATGCCTTGACCATAAAGTACACATGCTATTTTTGTAAGATAAATAAATAATTAGATAATAAATAATTACTTTGAAGCCTGTATGTGCCTGTATGCCAATATTTGGGATCGGCTAATCGAGTACAATAGTTCATTACATGAACGTGTCTCATTCATTTCATTCAATAAGACGACTAGCCAGTCTCTTAGTTCCGACTAGGAACGCATGATCAATTATAGTCAAGATAACCATTATTATCAATGGTATCAAGGCATGAAAGTCAATTAGTATTACATGGGGTCGAGTTTATAACTCTCAAGGTTAAGTTCCAGTCAATTCTGGGCATCCATCAATCAATTAAGACACAGGGCACATTCCACATAACAATCCATTTTAACAATATTAACATGTCATGATTTATCAAGAAATTCACGCAAAAGGCATAAGGATATAATAGAAGAATTATCATGCCATTATTAATGAATAATTATAGGACAAATAAAACACCCAGGTCAAGAAGTCACGCTAAGTCTAGCTGGAGTGAGCGTGGAAAGTGATACACGCACGCACAGCGTGACTAAAAATACACGCACTCAAACAAGATGTGTGCGTGACAAGAAATCCACGCAGACTCGTGGATGTGTGCGTGACTAAAAATACACGCAGACTCGTGGATGTGTGCGTAACTAAAAATACACGCATACTCGTGGATGTGTGCGTGACTAAAAATACACGCAGACTCGTGGATGTGTGCATGACAAAAAATCCACGTACGCTCATGAGAACGTGAGCGTGACTGAAAATACACGCACGCTCATGAGAACGTGAGCGTGACTGAAAATACACGTACGCTCATGAGAACGTGAGCGTGACTGAAAATACACGCACGCTCATGAGAACGTGAGCGTGACTGAAAATACACGCAGACACGTAGAGACGTGTGCGTGACTAAAAATACACGCAGCCACGTAAGAACGTGTGCGTGACTCAGCCTCCGTCCCAAGCCAGAAGATGAAGTTCCCAGCCAGAAAACACGCTAAGTTGGGAGATCAAAACCCATAAATAACCGAAAATATAGCAACTTAGATCTAGAAAAAACTAGCCATAGAAATCGAAAATGCCAAAAACTAAACTCTCTCAAGATCATGAGAGGAAGAGTAATGATCCACAAAAATGGATGAAGGAGAAGCAAGTTTGCACTTGCCTACTGCTACTGCTGGTGGTTGGAGAGAGTGATGAGAGGAAGAAGAAGTAGTAATGGTAAAGAGAAGTAATGAGGAGAGAGAATGGAGAGGGAAGCTTAAATAGCAAAGGGGGTGGTAGGTGGGAGCTAATGGGCCGGGTTTACCCACCATGAACCCGAGAACCCATCCTAGGCCGAACCCAATAAGCAAGACTAAAAGCAGGAAATAACAGCAGGGAATAAAATGCAGATAATAAAATTACAAGGAATAAAATTGCAGGAAATAAATTAACATAAAAATTAAAGAGCAGATAATTAATTAACATGAAACTAGAGGAATTTAAATACAGGATACTACATGATAAATACTTAAATAAATACATTCAAGCAATATAAGTATTAAAATACGCATTCTGTGAACGGGGAGTGACATCTATACCCACCTTGAAAAAATTCCTTCCTCGGAATTTCAAATTCAAGCAAGATAGAAACATCGGGGCTAACCTAATCTAAGTACAAGCAATTCAATCAAGTAATCAATTTACAACGTCCATAGCAAGTAACATATATGTAAGTCCCTTAATCTACGATATCAAGCAATTTTACCCATTAGGTGATAAGCATGAAGAATCAAGACAATCAAGGTATTCAGAAAGAGATATACCTTGCGAGTCAAACAGGTGTGGATACCGTGATCGGATATCATTCTCACGTTCCTATGTTGACTCTCCCAAGGAGTGATGACCCCAAGCAACACGGACAAGACTAATTATTCGGTTCTTGAGTATCTTCTCTCTTCGGTCCAAAATGGACACAGGCTGTTCCTCGTAAGACAGGTTGGTACCAACAACCAGCTCAGAGTGATCGAGGACATGGCTTGGGTCCGATACATACCTACGTAATTGAGATACATGAAACACGTCATGTACCTCTCGTAACGAAGGTGGGAGGGATAAACGATAAGCAACATCGCCTATCCGATCAAGGATGACAAATGGGCCCACGTACCGCGGACTCAATTTCCCGCGAACGCCAAATCTAATGACCCCACGAGTAGGTGAGATCCGCAAGAATACGTGGTCCCCAACAGAGAACTCTAACGGCCTACGATGCTGGTCCGCCCAATGATGATGCCGGTCCTGCGCAACTCGAAGTCGCTCTCTAATTCCCCTAACCACTTCAACCGTCTGAACAATCATCTCCGGGCCTAACATCTTCCTCTCCCCGATATCATCCCATTCAAGCGGTGACCTGCACTTCTTACCATATAGTGCCTCGAATGGCGCCATCTGGACACTGGCTTGATAACTATTGTTGTACGAGAACTCGACCAAGTGCAGGTGGCTCTCCCAAGATCCTCCAAAATCTAAAGTGCAGGCTCGTAACATGTCTTCTAAAGTCTGGATTGTTCTTTCTGATTGCCCATCCGTCTGCGGATGGTAGGTCGTGCTAAATCTTAACTTGGTACCCAGACTATGATGTAAGCTCTTCCAGAAATGTGATATAAAGCAGGTATCTCGATCTGACACAATACTGACATGGACTACATGCTGCCTGACTATTTGTTGCATATATAACTCCGCCAATTTTTCTGTAGATTGCCCTACTCTAAAAGAAAGAAAGTGTGCTACCTTCGTAAGTCGGTCCACTATTACCCAAATAGAGTCCTTGCCACTTGGTGATCTCGACAAACCGGTCACAAAGTCCATTGTAATATGCTCCCATTTCCATTCCGGAATAGGAAGCGGTTGCAATAACCCAGCTGGCCTCTGCTGTTCTGCCTTCACTTGCTGACATACCAAGCAACGGGAAACAAATCTAGCTATCTCCCTCTTCATCCCGTTCCACCAGAAATGCTGCTTGATATCTTGGTACATCTTGGTCCCTCTAGGATGAATAGAATATCGAGAACTGTGAGCTTCTGCCATAACCTCCTGTCTGATATCTCTACTAGGCACACATAGACGTGATCCAAACCTAAGTGTACCATCTTCATGAATTCTCATCTCCTTCCTGAGTCCTGACTCACATTCTGCCCTCAGCTTCTGAATCCTTGGGTCTTGTACCTGAGCTGTCTTGATCCTGTCTACCAAGTCGGATTGAACTTGCAGACTTGTTAGAACTCCTACATCACTAGGAAGTATAACTTCGATGCCCATCTCCTGAAGGTCTTCTAAGATATGCCTCTGGGTTGTCAACATAAATGCGCCGCCTCTCCTGCTAAGAGCGTCTGCTACTACATTAGCCTTGCCTGGATGATACTGAAGCTCTATGTCATAATCCTTAATCAACTCCAGCCATCTTCTCTGTCTCATGTTCAGCTCCTTCTGAGTAAAGATGTACTTCAGACTTTTATGATCTGTGTACATCTCCACTCGATCACCATATAAGTAATGCCTCCATAGCTTTAGAGCAAACACTACTGCTGCTAACGCCAAATCATGAGTTGGGTAATTCTTCTCGTGGTCCCGAAGCTGCCTAGATGCATATGCTATCACCTTCCCATGCTGCATAAGGACACATCCAAGTCCTTTACCTGACGCATCACAATATACTGTAAAACCTCCGGGTCCAACTGGCAATATAAGAATAGGTGCCGATATTAACTTCTGCTTCAAAGTCTCGAATGATGCCTGACATTCTGCTGACCAAACAAATGGTACATCCTTCTGGGTCAAGCGGGTCATGGGTGCTGAAAGTCTTGCAAAGTCTGACACAAACCTTCTGTAATATCCTGCTAATCCCAAGAAGCTCCGCACATCTGCTACGGTCTTGGGTACTGGCCAACTTTCTACTGCTTCTATCTTCCGGGGATCTACTGCTACTCCTGCTCCTGATATGATGTGACCTAAAAATAAAATATGATCCGACCAAAATTCACACTTGCTGAGCTTGGCATACAACTGGTTCTCTCTCAAAACCTGCAACACATTCCTGAGGTGGTCTTCATGCTCCTCTTCACTAGCAGAGTATACGAGAATGTCGTCAAGAAACACAACGACAAACTGGTCTAAGTATGGCATAAAGATGCGATTCATCAAATCCATGAATATTGCTGGAGCATTGGTCAAACCAAACGGCATTACTAAGAATTCATAATGCCCATACTTTGACCTGAATGCTGTCTTGGGAATATCTTCCTTCCGAACCCTCACCTGATGATACCCTGAACGAAGATCTATCTTGGAGAAAACTCTAGCTTTGCTCAACTGATCAAACAAGTCATCGATCCTGGGTAGTGGGTACTTGTTCTTTACTGTTGTCGCGTTAAGTTTTCTGTAGTCAATACATAATCTGGATGACCCATCCTTCTTTCCCACAAGTACCACGGGTGCTGCCCATGGTGATACGCTAGCTTGGATGAACTTCTTCTCCTTCAGTTCCTCTATGTGCTGATATACCTTGGCCTACTCTGAATCTGCCATTCTGTAATCCCGATCTGATATCGGTTTAGTTCTTGGTGCCAATTATATACTGAACTCAATATCTCTAACCGGTGGTAGACCTGGAAGTTCTTCAGGAAATACGTCTAGAAATTCTTCAACTACCTTCGGGATCTGAACTTCTTCCATTACTGCTACTACTCCCTGCTCCTGCTGAGTTGCCTCTGATCTGACTAAGGTGAACCGCTCCAAGCCTGGAATATCAAAAGATACACTCCCTCTACGACAATCTATTGTTGCATGACTTTCTTTCAGCCAGTCCATGCCTAAGATAACGTCGAAATTTTCCACAGGAAATTCTATCAACCGGGCGGGTAAGGAATGCCCGCAAACTACAACGCTACACGCTAAAATAACTCTACTAACTCCTACGATCCCATTACCAGTGAGTATATTCAACCTCCCTGGCAATGCCTCGAACTCCATTCCTAGTCGTGTCGCAAATTGTGCAGATATAAATGAATGGGATGCTCCCGAATCAAACAATGCTACTGCGGAATATGAGGCGACGAGAATGTTACCTGCCACAACATCTCCCGATGCCAATGCCTCCTCCAAGGACAGAGTGAATGCCTACCCTCGACCTCCTTGCTGGTTTCCATGCTGCGGCCTAACCTGATGCTGCTGTTGGCCCTTTCCTTGATGATGCTGGGGTGGTCTGTGCTGGTATTATTGCATCGGCGGTCCCTGCTGCCGAAACATCTGAGCCTGCGGACGCTGTGCCAACGGCCTTACTGCCACTGCTGGTCCTCGATACTGGCCTGCCCCTGGTGCTGGCAGAGCAGGAAACTGCTGCCCTGGTCCTCCTGCCCTCGAGTTCATAGGACATGTGGTAACCCAATGATCTGGATTTTCACATATCAGACATAGTCCATTTAATGTCTGACACACATCTCTAGTGTGTCCCATCTTTCCACAATAAGTGCAGCCCACCGGGGGTTGCTGGTTCTTCCTCTGTTGCTGTTGCTGCTGCCTGGGTGGTGGTGCTGGTCCTCGTATCGCCACATCGTAGATACGAATGCCAGTGGATGGTGCTGTTGTTCGGGGCGCTGCTCCCCCTCCTCCTTCAATCTGACTGTGGGATCTCTTCTGACCCCCAGTCCTCACCGCAAGCCTCTGGATGGTGATTTCATGCCTTCGAGTCGCCATCAATATCTCATCAAAAGTCTGGTAATTGTGCCCCTCGATCAATTGCAAGAGTTCAAGATGAAACCCTTGCTGAAATCTCATAGCCCTCTGGCTCTCTGTTGCTACCATCTCTGGGGCGAATCTACTCAATCTGCAGAACTCCGCTGCATAAGCATCTACAGTCTTGCCGGCCTGCCTGAGGCTGATAAACTTCTATTGTAGCTCAAACTGAGCCACAACTCCATAGTACTTGGTCTTGAATCTTGTGGTGAAATCGTCCCAAGCCACAGGACGTCTAATGCCCACTTCCTCTGACTCCCACCAATCACGTGCGAGATCCTGAAGTAACAACTTCACTAGATCCACACGTTCTTCTGCCGGTACCTTAGCTGCTGTCAGAATAGCCTCCATGTCCTTAAGCCATGCATCTGCTGATATGGCATCCTCCGTGCCCTCGAAACGGCGGAGGTTGTACTTGCAAAACCTGGCTGATGCTCCTGAATCAGTCCTCACTCCTCTTTCCAAAGCCGTCTGCAATCCTTGGTTGAGTAGCACATTCTGCTCTTGTAGCTGAGTGTGCATGCGCTGCTGGGCCAACATCTGATGTTGCTGAGTAGCCATCATTCCTATCATGATCTCCAGAAGGGCCGGTGTGTCCACTTGGGTAGGTGGAACTGTCGGTGGTGGTGGAACATCCGGATACTGCGATCCAGCCGCTGGTTCCACTATCACTTCTTCCTGGGTAGCCTCTTGAGTTAGTACCGGCCCTTGTTGCTGACCAACAGGGTCAGGTTGTCCATGTTGCTCTTGTTGCTGTTGTCCAGTCCTGGCAGATGCGGACGAAGTGCCCCTAAGAAAAGGGACAAGAGAACAATCAAACAATCGGACATGAAGGATCAATGAAGTCAAAGGATACCGGAATGTCAAGCTAGAGTCGAGAGTAACGAATCATGAGATCAAGGGGAACATGTATGATTGAGACATCTTATAAATCAAAATACCCCACAAGTCTGAAATCAGACCTGCATGGGCCACCACTAAAACCTTGTCACGTCCCAGAACCAGAATACTGGAGAGCGGGGGAATGACTCAGCCAGCTACGTATTACGGGTAGATAAATACCGTATAATACGATCAATGCTGTCTAACCAGACGAGGGGGTCCATACTACATAAAAGTCTCACTATGGTCATTCGCATCTATTGTCTCAATCATTCAAATAAGAAACGGTAATAAAGAACATGTAAGATAAAGCAGTAAGGCGTCCCAAACGTTCAGTCAAAATGTTCTTGAGATCTGGCCTTACAAAACATAGCCAGATGGTATAGTGACGTATACACGATTGTTATCAGCTGCAGTCTGATTTAATTACAATTGTGCAAAAGTAAGTACAAGACGATCCGACCAATATGTCGGTGACAAACGGCTAAGTATAAAGTAAAAGACAAAACGAGCGGTGAAGTAAAGAAACCCACTCGAGTCCTCGTGCGATCATCCCTCTAGTATTGACCATCTTGGAGGTAGAAGTAAGCTAGATCCTCGGGGACCGGCTCTAAATCTGGCCATGCAAAACCAGAGAGGTTAGACCTCTAATAGCAAGTACCACAAGGGAGCACGATATGAAGGACTAAACCAGTATGTAAGAGAATATAATAATAAATCTCTGCTTCCCACTAAGATTCACATAACATCACGACACTTCGAACCTACTTTCCAACCAAACAAGGACAGAAGTTGGCCCGTCATGTCCTGATATTCTGATCATCTCAGTTAGGCAACAGAGTAGATACAGTACACAAACAAATCATCTTGAATGGCCAATCAACTCCTACGGCTTGCTATGGTGAGCCCCCAAGTTATCCTAGAATTATGCAAATAGGGATTCCTCAGTTCTTACTATGTGCGAGCAAGGCTAGTCTATCCAATCAATCAATTGCGCCAATCATGTAGTTAGACGAGTCCCAGCGGGACGCCCGCCGTTATAGCATGTACAATAATATAAGCAGATACCGTTCCCTGCCCGTATGACAGGTTTACAGTATCTGTGGGAACCAACCGGCCCGTCAGGCACTTAATAGTCCCAAGGGGGCTGCCATGTAAGAACTCGGAAATCCATTCTCTCCATGCCATTGTTATTTTATTTGACTTAATGGTCTCTACGTTGAGTGAAGATCCATGCCGTCGATCATGGTTATTCAATGAGTACTTTCGTACGGGGTACGATATGCGCAACTCTACAACGATACCTGTGCGGCTAGATTGTAGGTCTTACATAGCGTGATACAACAAGCAAATCTATCCACGGAATAATCATGCCTTGACCATAAAGTACACATGCTGTTTTTGTAAGATAAATAAATAATTAGATAATAAATAATTACTTTGAAGCCTGCATGTGCCTGTATGCCAATATTCGGGATCGGCTAATCGAGTACAATAGTTCATTACATGAACGTGTCTCATTCATTTCATTCAATAAGACGACTAGCCAGTCTCTTAGTTCCGACTAGGAACGCATGATCAATTATAGTCAAGATAACCATTATTATCAATGGTATCAAGGCATGAAAGTCAATTAGTATTACATGGGGTCGAGTTTATAACTCTCAAGGTTAAGTTCCAGTCAATTCTGGGCATCCATCAATCAATTAAGACACAGGGCACATTCCACATAACAATCCATTTTAACAATATTAACATGTCATGATTTATCAAGAAATTCACGCAAAAGGCATAAGGATATAATAGAAGAATTATCATGCCATTATTAATGAATAATTATAGGACAAATAAAACACCCAGGTCAAGAAGTCACGCCAAGTCTACCTGGAGTGAGCGTGGAAAGTGATACACGCACGCACAGCGTGACTAAAATACACGCACTCATACAAGATGTGTGCGTGACAAGAAATCCACGCAGACTCGTGGATGTGTGCGTGACTAAAAATACACGCAGACTCGTGGATGTGTGCGTGACTAAAAATACACGCAGACTCGTGGATGTGTGCGTGACTAAAATACACGCAGACTCGTGGATGTGTGCGTGACAAAAAATCCACGCACGCTCATGAGAACGTGAGCGTGACTGAAAATACACGCACGCTCATGAGAACGTGAGCGTGACTGAAAATACACGCACGCTCATGAGAACGTGAGCGTGACTGAAAATACACGCAGACACGTAGAGACGTGTGCGTGACTAAAAATACACGCAGCCACGTAAGAACGTGTGCGTGACTCAGCCTCCGTCCCAAGCCAGAAGATGAAGTTCCCAGCCAGAAAACACGCTAAGTTGGGAGATCAAAACCCATAAATAACCGAAAATATAGCAACTTAGATCTAGGAAAAACCAGCCATAGAAATCGAAAATGCCAAGAACTAAACTCTCTCAGGATCATGAGAGGAAGAGTAATGATCCACAAAATTGGATGAAGGAGAAGCAAGTTTGTACTTGCCTACTGCTACTGCTGGTGGTTGGAGAGAGTGATGAGAGGAAGAAGAAGTAGTAATGGTGAAGAGAAGTAATGAGGTGAGAGAATGGAGAGGGAAGCTTAAATAGCAAAAGGGGTGGTAGGTGGGAGCTAATGGGTCGGGTTTACCCACCATGAACCCGAGAACCCATCCTAGGCCGAACCCAATAAGCAAGACTAAAAGCAGGAAATAACAGCAGGGAATAAAATGCAGATAATAAAATTGCAAGGAATGAAATTGCAGGAAATAAATTAACATGAAAATTAAAGAGCAGATAATTAATTAACATGAAACTAGAGGAATTTAAATACAGAATACTACATGATAAATACTTAAATAAATACATTCAAGCAATATCGTATTAAAACGCATTCTGGGAACGGGGAGTGACATTTCTCTCTTCCCTCAAATTTGAAGATCAAACACCCTTCCCCCAAATTTTTTGAGGAAATTCCCTCAATTTGAGGGTGGGTTGGAGATGGATTTTGAGGAAATCCCCTCGATTAGTATTTGAGGAGCATGGTTTGAGATGGCCTAAGATCCTAGCTAGATGGTGGAAGATAATGGATCGAGACACGGAAACGTATTATTCCTTCCATTTGAGTTGGAGACAGTGGATCCAAAATACATACAGAGCAGCCGAGCATCTCAAAAAAAAGAAAAAAGAAGAAATTGAACTGTATTATTCATCAAAAGGAAAAGAAATGGAACTGTATTTATTAGAAAGCCACATTGTTCGGCCTAGTAAAATTGCAAGCCCAGGCCATTGTAAGTTAATATAAAATGCAAGCCCAAGTAGTCTCGGCTTATACCAATCAGGGGCTCTCCACGCATACGCTCATTGCCGTTCGGCCTACACGGAACCCATGTATCAAGATGTTGTGGATGAGGCGGCCGTAGACCGGACCCAACCGGCCTGATTAAACCAGGTCTGGCCGCGGTCCGGATCAATAAATATCAGACCTAGTCCGCGCACAAGGTTATGTCGGGTTATCCATATTCAAACCCGCCAGGGTCCAAGCTGGGTTTAACCACTCCAGTTCGGTGGCCCGGAGTGGTTGAGTCAGGTCAAGCTTGGTTCCTCTTCAATTGAAGGTAAAGAAATTTATTGATCTAGAATTTTAGAATTTTCACATGTTGGAACTTCCATAGGTAAGACTAATCGTATACTTATAAGTGATTTTAATATTCAACAAAAATTATATTCATATCTTTTTTGTAATGCTAATGACAAACGGGACAACTGTTCATATCCAAAATTTTGAAAGTCATATATATATATATATATACTAGCATATGTGCACGTGTCTTGCACGTATTTTAACATTTCTTAATTAGTTTAGAAAGACACTTTAGGAAGACCAAAGGGTAGTCTTCCTAATTACTAATTGTCTTTATTAAAATTAATGAACTATTTTTAATTAGTATTAGTATGTAAGGGTATTTTCGGAATTTAAAAGTTTCACCATCTAAGTTTTCTTATTATATATACTAGCATATGTGCACGTGACTTGCACGTATTTTAATATTTCTTAATTAGTTTAGGAAGACTCTTTAGGAAGACCAAAGGTAGTCTTCCTAATTATTAAGTTGTCCTTATTAAATTAATAAACTATTTTTAATTAGTATAAGTATGTAAGGGTATTTTCGGAATTCAAAAGTTTCACCATCTAAGTTTTCCTATTATATTATATATATATATATAATATATTATATATATATTATATATATTAATATAAACTAAATTTTCTTATTCGGTTTTCGGATTTGGACCTAAACCGAAACTGAATAAGAAATTTTAGTAAACCGAATCTCTTAATTATTCGGTTAGGTTCGGCCACATATGGGTCTTCCACTATCAATTAACTACGAACGTGCTAAGGAATGTCAAAGCTTAGTGGAATATGTTCAACGACGCATTGAAGGATGGCAAGCACAATGTCTTTCATTCGGGGGTCGCATTGAGTTGGTTCGGTCTATGATCACGGCAGTCGCATCTTTCTGGCTTCAGACCATTTTGCTACCAGCCGCTTCAGTACGCAAAGTAGAGAGATTATGTGCGAATTTTATCTGACAAGGGAGCATACATACTATTGCTTGGGTGATTTATGTCGTCCAAAGAGTGAAGGAGCTAGGTGTGGGATTGCACTCGTTAGACGATCTACGTAAAGTTGACGGTATGAAAATGACATGAAATTCCTAACATGCTGCTCTTTATGGGCAACATGGATTTGTAACCGGTACCTCAAACCACTACCAAATTACAGTATTTTAGCGACGGCCATTTAGCGACAGAAATTTTCTCGCTATTACCGTCGGATTACCGACGGATTTGTGACGGAATACCGACGGAAAGCAGTGGACAATTTTTTTAATTTTTTTATGTCCATATCCGTCGCTCGCTACGCCGTCGATAGGTCGTCGGCCAGTAGCGACGGTTTTATATCCGTCGCTAGAACGTCGCATATTTTGGCGGAAAAAGCCTAAAATATTGGTGCGAGATTTACTGACGACTTAGCGACGTAATCCGTCGCTACTAAGCCTAAAATATTGGCGCGAGATTTGACGACTTAGCGACGGAATAATCCGTCGCTACTCCGTCGCTATTTCTGTACCCTAACTTAAATTGAACCGACGGAGGAGAAATTTTCATTCCCCCCCAAAACACTCTCTCTCTTCCCTCTCCTCTCTCCTCTCTCCGATCTCCCTCTCTCCGACCGGCGATCTCCCTCTCTCTCTCTAAGGTATGCTC
>JANAVB010026484.1:0-80715 GCA_029216955.1 Iris pallida
TGTCCTTCTCATGAAGAAGATGGGTTTGATTTTTAAAAGGCAGAAGGTTTGAATTATGATAAAGGAATACGACTTCCTTTAAATTCAAAGTCAAATCCACTGTTGGATTGGGTTCTGAGGTTCTGCATAACAATCCTCGTAAGAAGAAGGCTAAGGGAAGGAAGACTAAATCCTACAATATGGTACTTCCTTCTTCTGAGTCTGAAGAAGAAACCTTTGCTGGTATAAGATCTGGAAAAGAGTACCACAAAGATTATGAGGGATCCCCCAAAGAAGCAGAGAATGTTGAAACACATCAACTCAACCGTCTCTTGTTCCTGCTGTGGTTGAAAAGGAAAACAGAAAGCAGTACGTTTTGACGTCCCGTTGAAGTCTGCTTCCATCAGGGGGGTGATAAAACCCTATAAATTTGATATTCTAGCCCAGTTAGCTAATACTCCGGCTAGATTATCTATCTTCGAGTTGCTTCGCCTTTCTAAAGAAAGTCGTAAAACTTTGAGTGAAGCTTTGCTGTAAGCTGATTCCTGCTTAGCTCAACTCAAGACTCCTGATAATATACCAGTGTCTTGCTCACAATGTCATAGTGTGATGGAAGCAATTTCCAACATCACCTTTACACAAGAAGATATGATGTTGAAGCATAACAAGCATGACAGGCCTTTGTGCTACACCGGGTATATTGAATCCATTGAAGTTGACAGAATTTACATTGATCCTGGGTCTTCCATTAGCATAATTCTTCAAAGTATGCTAAGACCATTGAGGATTCCTACTAGTGACTTAACTTACACTAGTACCACAATAGTTGGTTTCAACTCTGGAAAGAGTAAACCACTGGGGAAGATTCGTCTGAAGATTCAGATTGGTGATCTTCGAATTATGGCAACATTCTATGTTATTAATTCAGACGTATCCTACAACATCCTTCTTGGAAGACCATGGTTACATGAGCATAACATCGTGCCTTCAACTCTCCACCAATGCTTTAAGTACGTGGATTCCCAAGGGGTTGTAAAGACTGAGTTTGCTGATATCAATCCTTTCAAGGGTGTCGAAGCCTATTTTTCTGATTCGAGGCTCTACAAACAAGAACATGTAAAGGAAATATCAGACATGGCTGAAGATCGATCATTTGTCGAAGACCAGTCTATTGATGAAGATTTGCCAGAAGAGCAACCTTTGAAGATCAAAGTCAAAGGACGAATTCAACCCCAATCTGTCAACAATCAACCTCTAATGATCAAGGTCAAAGGAAGAACTCAAGCTTCATCTGAGGAATCAGTGAATATTCCTACTAAAAGCTAAGTTCAACCTCTTATGATCAAGGTCAAAAGGCGTACTTCTCGTACGAATGATCCAGAACCACCATTGATTGTCAATCTTGGCATATCTACGCAAAAGACGGATGATGGTCCATTAGTGATTAATCCGAAGCGTAGCAGTCAAATTGTAAATGATAAAAATATTGATCATTCTGTACTTTCTAATATCAATGAAGATTTCCTTTTCGAGTATATGGCTGTCAAATATGTTGAAAGAATGAATTTATCTTCTGATGACCAAAATCATCAGTATAAAGACGACATAGACACAGACGAAACCTTATACATTGATCATAAGGAAAATTCCTTTCTTCCTCATGTCGATGTTGGACCTTATGCTCAAAGGTTCCTAACATCTTCTCCTTATTTTCTTTCTGCAGTTGCTTTATCACAAGCTTTTGTAACCTATAGACGTCACGAAGAATCTTATTTCGTAATTCCGTCTGATAAGAAAAACAAGCACCAAATTGTGTTTGGCACGGCTAGAAAAATCCTTGTTGCTCAGACAGATGATTTGAAAGATAAAGATAAAGGAAGAATCCGAATTGACAGATATAGTCAACAATCTCTCAAGATTATCCAGAATATGCGATATAATTTAAAGACTATGCAAGGTCTTAATCAAGGCAAGGGTAGACGATTACCATTAAGTGGTGATCCGTTTTATCAAAAAACTCGTCATGGGTTGGGATATGATCCGTCCCATATGTTTAATGACGATATTCAAGAAGAATTCTCTTCTAGCTCTTCACAATCATCGGATTCGGAAGAAATCCAATTCATCGAATCTAATACATCTCACCCCTCATATGTTAGAGGAGACTATTATGATAAATCTGAACAAATATTCTCAGTTATATGGTTCAAACTGATGGTGAATCTGAACCATTTGAGAATGATCATTGGGCTCAACAGATGGACACTCAATGGAAACTTCGTTTTGAACAACGACAACCACCTACAGAGGACGAGATTGTCCAGATTGATGTCGGAGATGGAACTACGTCCAAACCAATATTCATCAGTAAAAACCTTTCTGAGGAAGAAAATGAAGAGTTGATAAAACTGATCAAAGAATATATTGATATCTTTGCATGGAGTTATAAGGATATGCCGGGTCTAGACCCCAAAGTTGCTACTCATAAACTCAATAATCTTCCTAATGCCAAGCCTATAAAACAACAGCAATGGCATTTTCGACCAGATATGATGGATACAATTGAAACAGAAGTCAAAAAGTTAATTACATGTGGCTTTGTTCGTGAAGAACAACATCCAGACTGGGTTGCCAATATTGTTCCTGTTATGAAGAAGAATGGAAAAGTCCGAGTTTGCATAGATTTTCAAGATCTTAATGCAGCTTGTCCAAAAGACGAATTTCCACGTCCAATTACTGATGTCATGATAGACAATACATGCAGTTTTGAACGTATGTTTTTATGGACGGATTCTCAGGATACAATCAGATCAAGGTGCATCCAGAAGATGAGAAGTATACTGCTTTTCGTACACCCCTTAGGGTTTACTGCTATACGGTTATGCCGTTTGGTCTTAAAAATGCCGATGCCATGTATCAATGGGGCCATGAGCAACATCTTTCAAGAACATCTACGGAAGACAGTTGAATGTTACGTAGATGACATTGCTGTTAAAAGTCGATCAAAGGATGATCACATTCAAGACTTGAAGACAGTATTTAAATTGATGCGTCAGCATCAATTGAAAATGAATCCTACTAAGTCTTTCTTAGGGGTTTCCAGTGGCAAGTTTTTAGGATTTGTCATTACTTCTCAGGGTATCCATGTTGATCCCGATAAGGTTAAAGCAATTCTTGAAATACGTCCTCCACGCAATTTAAAAGAACTCCGTGGCTTCCAAGGTCGCATTGCTTATATCAGGAGGTTTATATCTAATCTCTCTGGAAGATGTCAACCTTTCTTCCGTCTATTAAAAAAGGATGTATTATTTGTTTGGGATAAAGCGTGTCAAAAAGCCTTCAATGACATCAAGCAATACCTCACAAATCCACCTGTTCTGGTACCTCCAGTAGTAGGAAGACCATTTTTGCTATATGTTCGAGCTTTGGATCATTCACTTGGTGCTCTTCTTGCATAAAAAAGTGATATGGGGCATGAACAAGCAATTTATTATCTTAGCAGAATGATGGTCGGAGCTGAACACAGGTATACTCCTGTAGAAAAGGAATGTCTGGCTTTGGTTTTTGCTGTCCAAAAGACAAGACATTATGTGACAGGACAGACTATTCATGTCATCTCCAGAATAAATCCCATTCGGGTATTGATGAGAAAACCGAGCATTCTTAACTCCAGGTTAGTACCTGGGCGATGTTGCTCACTCCTTATGACATGGTTTATGTACCTCAAAAATCAGTGAAGGGTCAAGCATTAGTTGATTTCTTAGCTGCTCATCCTATACCTGAAACATCGAAGTTATATGAGGACATTCCAGATGAAGTCGTGGATTGCAACATGACTTTGAAAAATGACATCTGGCAATTATATTTTGATAGAGCATCACGGGTTGGACCTAAAGGTAATATTGTCTCTGGGGTAGGAATCATCTTGGTTTCTCCTGACAAAATGGTCATATACCGTGCCTATTCTCTCAATGAGCCATGCTCTAACAATGTAGCAGAATATAATGCTTTACTGATTGGCCTCCAAGTAGCAAAACAGTTGGACATTGAGTTCCTAGAAGCTTATGGAGATTCTCAACTGATTGTTAATCAAGTTAGAGGGACTTATGAAGTCAGAAATCCTGATCTCATCCCTTACCATCAAGTGGTAATCGAGTTGGTCCTTTCATTCAAAGGATTCTTCATCGAATTCGTACCACGTTCTCAGAATGTGGAAGCTGATGCTCTTGCTAGCTTAGCTGCAGACTTGGCTGTTCCAATTCGGAGACAAAATACAATTACTTTGTTGGACCGATACTTATTCTGTGTCAAGAATAATTTGTATATTGAACAAAGTTATACTACAGAGTCGAGCTCCCAGCAGAGGGATTGAAGAAGTCCATTTATTGATTATACGGTTCATAGGATTTTACCCGAAGATCCAAAAGAAGCTGCATCAATTAAGAGACGATCATTTCGATTCTATTATGATTCATCTTTACATATGTTATATCGTCGTTCATATGATGGACTCTTGCTGTGCTGTCTCTCAGAAAGTGAAGTCAAACAAACACTCCGAGAAGCTCATGATGGTGTTTGTGGTGCTCATCAACCGGGTCCAAAATTACAAGACCGCATTCGAAGAATGGGGTATTATTGGCCATCTATGATAGTAGATGCTGTAGACTATGCCAGAAGGTGTAAAGCATGTCAGATTCATGCTGATTTTATTCATCAACCGTCTAAATTTCTACATCCTACAGCAGCCTCTTGGCCCTTCGAAGCTTGGGATATGGATATCATTGGTCCTATTAACCCTCCTTCTGTTAAAGGACATCGGTTTATATTAGCTATAACCGATTACTTTTCTAAGTGGGCAGAAGCAGTTCCTCTTGCTGAAGTAAAAACATCTAATGTGATTAGCTTCATCAAACATCACGTCATTTATCGTTTCAGGATTCCTCGACGAATAATTCATGACAATGGACCACAATTTGCTAGTCAGGCATTTTATCAGTTCTGTGATAAGAATCGAATTCAAAATTTGGCTTCTACGGCTTATAATCCAGCTGCTAATGGTTTAGCCGAAGCTTTTAACAAGACGATCATCAAACTTCTCAAAAAGTTTGTCTCTTCTAATAAACGTGATTGGAATGAGAAACTTGGAGAATGTTTATGGGCTTATTGAACCACAATTCGAACTCCTACTGGTTTTACACCATTTTTATTAGTTTATGGATGTGAGGTTGTCCTTCCATTAGAAATCCAGATTCCATCTCTTCGAATAGCCATTGCTAATGAGCTAACTATAGAGAATAATGATCGTTTACGACTCCAAGAACTTGAAGGATTGGACGAGAAGCGCCTTCAAGCACAACAGCATATTGAGCTATATCAAGCTCGTATATCTCGAACTTTCAATCGTAAAGTCAAAGAGAGGGTATTCAAGGTTGGCGAACTGGTATTAGCTGTTCGAAGACCGATGGTGATGACTCACAAAAGCAAAGGAAAATTCCAAGCAAAATGGGAAGGCCCTTATGTCGTTGAGACTGTGTTTTCCAATGGCGCCTATCGGTTATCCAAGCCTAATGGAGATCTACTCATGATGTCGATCAATGGCAAATTTCTTAAGAAGTACTATGTATAAACAAAAGAGATAGAATGAAAATAAAATCTCCTTTATTATTTTTGTTCTGAATAAAAGATTAAGGACGAAGACCACTGCTTTCCTTATTAAATATATAGTCGGCCAATGCATCGAAAGCATCGGTGCCTGAGTTCATAAAAAATTTACAGGCAGCCATCCTCAGTACTTCTTCCACAGGAGTTTTTCCTGGCTCTATTAAGAAAGCGAGGATGTCTTGTGGAGGCTTGGGCGTAAAAGAGCTTTCGCCTATTTTGGTTGGGTCTGACACAACTGACTCAATGGGGAGCGTCTCGATGACGTCCTCAACTTTCATGGAGACTTCATTCTTTTGCTGCACGTCCTTGGAAGACATTTCCGATAGAAGAATGGAAATAAAGAATGAAATGTTACAAAGAGTTCTCACCTATTTATAGGAGAAATCTATTAACGAATCGGTCTTGGAAATTGAAACAACTCTTCATTCCCGAAAAGACCTATCCATTCGTTACATCAGATTCATCCATTTTGTGGAATTGAATCGACTTTCTGTTTCCCAAAAGAAACGCTGGTTCATCCGTTCTTTTATCAATATTGGCGTGTATTCTCTATGACACCTGTCTTCTTATTTCTCCAGCTACCAATGTTTGGATAAGCTGATTACTTGTCTCCTTGGAGAGAAATTTTAATCTTCTATCTTACCAGTTGGTATAAAAAGTTGGATTTATTATTTATCATATTCTCATGACCTCTGAATAAATATTAAATCTGCTTGTATTTCCTATCTATCATGTCCATTTGACCTCTGAATCGATATTAATCTATTTTTCTTTGAGTTGTTACAATCTATTATGTCCATATTACCTCTGATAGTATACTCTAAACAGAAAAATGATTTTACTATCTATCATGTTCATATTACCTCTGGATAGATACAATCTATTGAGTTTAGAAGATTTATCATGTCCATATCACCTCTGATAAATATTTTCTATCTCATACCTATTATTTAAATTCAAATGATAGGATCATAAAACAAATGTTTTATTCATTTCTTGAATAAAATAAAAGGCTACAAAAATTCTTCATTTGCCTAAGGTGGAGCAGATATATCTTTCAGCAATTTTTGGAGTTCTGCTAAACGCTGCTCGCGAGAACCCGTTACATTTTCAGTAGCTATCTGTCTTCGGGCTTCTGGAGTGGAAATGAGAGAAAACTTAGCAAAAATAGCTATTAGATTACCTCTGGCTTCATCAAGGTGCTTAATAGTAGATTCAGCGCCAAAAACTTGCTCTTCCAAAATTGAGCTCTGTGTCAGATATTGATCACGAGCTATTATTAATTGCTCCTTTTCAGCCTTCAGACGAGCCAATTCAGCCTCCACTTCACGAATTTTATCATTTTGTTTCTAAATTTTCGTATTTGAAGTGTCATAGGCTTCTCTATAACTCTCCAATCGAGGCTTTGCATCCGCCAATAAAGCTTTTTCTCTGGCAACTTTGTTACTGTGTTCTTTGAGAGATTCGTTGAAAGTAATCTCTCGAGTGGTAAATTCAGCAGATAAAGCTTCATACTCAGCGTGAATGAGATTCTCGGTAGTTTCACTTGTCAGCCTCAAATATTCTCCAATGGGCTGCTCAAGTTCTTCTACCACTCTTTCTAAAACAGTTGCTCTTTCAACATCATTAAACATAGCGACGTTCCTAATGGTGGAAACAATCGCCCCTTTTAAGCTTTCATAAGTGAGACCTCTATTCAGCACCATGTCAATTAAAGCTGCCAGGGTCTTGTAAAAAGCTTCAGTATGAATCTCAACTAGGAGGTTCATTTCTGCATTGGAGCTCGGTGTCGCAGCAATCTCTACCAAGTCTCTTTTCCTCAGACTAGGAGCAGAGGTGGTTGCTCTGGTAGCAGATTGAGATAAAGATGATGTAGTCGCTGCTACCATAGCCAATCGATCTCTGGGAGCTTCAGAGATTATGTCTTTAACACTGGTCACTCCAGCCGTTTCTGGAGTACCGGTGGCGGTGATAGTTGTGGATGGAAAGATGGTAGTTGCAGCTGATTCGGATTCAGGCATAATCTTCTCCAGAACTTCTACTGAATCAGTAGTAATAACTGAGGGTGCTATCACGACATCTTCAGTTTCAGTAGATTTGATTACACCTCCATCACCTTCTTGGGTTTCTGGCTGTTCAAACTCTGAAAATACTTCAATCTCTTCATTGAGATTAGTTGCTTCTTCGGCAGCTATTTCTTGATCTGCAGTTGGTCTTTCTGCAGTTTGTTCTTCTGTCTCAGTAGCCTTTTCATTACCAACAGTTAGATCTACTGTAGTTTCTTCCTTTTACTGACCTTCAACGGGAGAAGATACTTCTAAGGGAGCCTGTATTTCTGGTTCTAGTTGTACCTCCAGTGATTGAGAACATTCTTCTCGGAACCCCACTTCAGGTTCTCGCGATACTTCTTCTTGAACATCTTCCTCTTCGGGAGAAGAAACCTCTTCCTCGGATTCTTCATTCTCCTCATAAATATTTTCCGGAAGAGGAGAAGGAGCCATAACCTTCGGGGGAATGATAACACCTACAAAAAAAAAATTTAACAAAACAAATTATATACAAAAGTCATAGTCTTATATGGATTTTGTATAAATTTTATTTACCTGGAGTAGGTGTAGTACGCTCCAAGTATGTGTCATAATCCCTATTCCAATCTTTATCATCAAAATCAAGAGATGGTTCATCTAATGTGATATGCTCTGGAGCGACCCTTTCAACTATTTGTACCTTTTGTAAGGTTAAATGAAGTGAAGTACTAAGGCGTCCTGGAGATAGCATCCCTACAGTTTCAGTTGGGGTGGCTGTTTGGGGAGCTGAAGATCTTTCCCCAAGATGAACTGAGGAAGATGGTATATGTTGCGGTTCATCCGCCTCAGTGTCGCTTTCTGGAGTGGCGGCTCTTTGTCTTGAAGGCCCTTCGACATCGACTTTCTTCTTCTTCTTCTTTTCCGAAGTTTTCTCTGGAAGCGTGACGGCTGCACCTTGTTTTCTTTTTTGGCCCTTGCCAATGATGATAGGTTCTGCAACCGGCTCCCCAACTCCTATAGGGATAACTTCCAGAAATGGATCTGGAATGCCAGTATTGTCAGGGGTATCTGTCGGTACCCTGATCGGCTCCTCAACATTTCCTTCTTTAGGCCACCTCAGACTACCTCTCATATTGTAACCGTGGGCAAAAGAACGAATTGAAGCATAAAAGTGAGCATACGTATGAAGTATACGTAGCTCTGTAGTACTGGTGGCGGTTGAGACTCTAAATTTGGCACCAGTACGAGCAGTACTGAAATATCTTCAACCCCTAGCACCGTCAAGTAGTTTTCCATAGTGACGGAAATTAGTAGAGGGGTTACCAACATGAAGTTGGTCGTACCCAAATTGGCGAGCGAACCTACTGGGTAGATATGGTTCAAACGCGCAATTATCTTCATTTCTGTACATCAGGTGAGAGGGTCTGATGCACTGAAGCCATCTGAAGATTGATGGTGGCAATACAGCTCTTCTTTCGATTTCATCTTCAAACTGAATGCCAAATCAATCTGCTGGAACTTGTGGCCGAGTACAGAAGAAGTTCCAACCATAAGAATAGTTCAGAACTGCCCGGGTATCTGCCACAGTCGTAGCAGTCCATGTAGCTTTGCTAAATTTTTGGAGGAAGACTTCCTCATTATCTTTCGGGCCTGGTGGCAACAGATTACAGTTGTGGTGCAACAACTGTAGTGCCCCGACCCGTAAGATGCCTTATGATGGATGGTTGGTTCGATGAAGCCTTGTTGGACTTGGGATTATGCGAAGGATCGCTTGGAAGTCTATGCGATCGTGGCGGGAATCGTCCTATGAATGTGAGTAGTGTTGAACCTTTCAAAGATCCTTTAGCTTCACGCTTAAAATAAGGATGAGTATGCTATATTTCTTATTGTGTTGCTCAATAACACCTTGCATGGAATTTGGAAAGATAATGAAAGATAATAATCACCTGAACGTAAACTGTTGTGGCTAGATGAATTGTATGCTTGTACGCTGTTGCGATGAATTACATGACAGGTGAAGGCAAAGTCCCAAATACTTGGGCAGGTGAGTATATTGAGCTTTGGCTCAATGAATAGATGGCAAAACAGATGTTAAGACCCAAAGAACTGGGCAGTGAGTATGCTTGAATTGCATTCAAATGAATGAATGCTAAACAGATGCTAAGTCCCAGGAATTGGGCGGCCATTGAGTTTGGTTGGAAAGATGTTTGGTATCAAAGATGTGGCAAGGCATTGGGTAACAACATTCTATTATCCTGTCGTCGATGTAGAATATTGATTACGCAAGACCCTGGATTGGGTAGAGGATAATATGAGCATTGGCTCAAGGCAAGATGGCTAGATGGCAAGATAGTAATATGAATGAGAATGGTGGCTGAATTACTTAGTTTTCCTTATCATGCATTATATGTTTTCTTCTTAGATAAGTTGCATATAGTTGCATGGTCATGGACAACTTATCGACAAGGTAGTTTCCTCGAACGGTATTCCTGGGCCATGGAACCCGGTTCGTCCTAGGGGGAAACAAGGAATGTGCCGACGTACTGGCATCGGTAAACGGGACTTGCAGTGGGGCTAGCTACCCGCACTGAAAGGGCGCCGTTGTACCAAGTAAGACGGTCCAGGATGGCGTGTCGCCAGTGACCTTCATATAGATAGGTCAGGTGCTAATGATGCCTTATGCAGGCAGAGTAAGTTATTACTCAAATACAGGAAAGGATGTCGGCTGTTGGTAAGAATCACCTGAATGGTGATAATCATATTGAATCATGATATTGTTCCTAACAATGTCTTGTGCAGGCAGAGTAAGTATCATAAATGTACAGGGATGGCTACACGACCGTGGGTAAGAATCACCAAAGGGTGATAACTGCATTCTTTATATTTTGTTGGCTATGAGATTTGCATGTTTTATTTCTTGTCGGCTATAACATGAAACTGACCCTAAGGCAACGAGAAAGACCATTGATAATAATGTTCTGTAACATGATTACTTAGTGTTGACTTCTTAGGTGAGTTGGGCCAGCACCGCTCGCCAGTACATTGATGATGTACTGACCCACGTTGTGGGCAATATTACAGGTGTTTGCTTGGGGGAAATCCTGTGAATCAGTGCTTGGCATCGATGAATCGGATGGGTGTGCAGAAGCTCTTCTTCCAAGACGATGTTTTCTGCTATACGGGACATAATGTATGGAACAGGGGAACTCAGTTGTACCAGTGAGATTGTAGCCATATTGGCAAGTCATTGTAAAGAAGTCGATATATATATTCAGTTGTAGCCTAAAGGGCAAGTGTATACATTCAGTCGGCTATTTAAGAGCCTTGTAAACAATTGTAAACTCTGTATTCCGCTGCAAGTCTTGTAATCCATTTTGATTATCAATAAAGAGATACATTTCTATATAAATTGTGTGACTTCAATTTATCTGCTTGGTTCCGCTGCCTTATATATGTTTTTCTGAGAATTACCAGGAACTGTAATGGTTTTGCCTTGTACAAGTACAATCTAGACTTGTACGGCATCACGCCCAGTGGCTTGTTTTCGATCCTCCGGGATCGGGGCGTGATAACAACCAGCCCATTAAATAAGTATAGGGAATTTCTACCCTGGGGAAAATGTTCCGATGAGGAGCATTGTTGATTAACTCTTCACCGAAAGTCCTTAAACCTGCATTTATACGGCACACCATGGCCGATAGCAGATTAATTCTGACTTTAAAAACCAAGCGTACTGCTGGCCATAGTACGCTACGGTGGATTCTGTCAACAGTACCAGTACCCGGCACGACCCATCTTCTCAGCCATAAAGAAAGGAAGCCTGCCAGCAAAGCTCTCCTAGAGATTTTCTGACTGCCGTATCTAAGGAAGCTCAAGGCTTCAGTTCCGGCAGAGAATTTCCCAGTCTTCGTAGACAGATATTTATTCGGGAATTTGTAGGCAATCATCATATCTCGAATTTTGTTAGAGGGAATTGTCGAATCTATATTGATTGCCGGAGCTTTGTTTTCCTGAAACCTTTCTTTGTCATCTTTGGATATCTTATCCTTATGGAAGAAGAGATAAGTCGTCCACTTGTTGATGTATGCTAAATGAGATGTACTTTCATGCATTGTAGTGCAAATCATGTAGTGACACATCAATTCTTTATATACCTCAATCAACCGAGGGTTAGTCTCTCTGATTTCAGCAAGTTCCCTGTTAGAGGGAACATATTCCTCATATGGGGCTTCCTCCATTGGCAGCTTCGAGATAAATTGCATCTCATGAAGAGCAAGGCCCATTTTGCCTTTCGGGGTTGCAAAAGTTCCAGTTGAACTTATGTATATCTCCATTAAGGCCATGAATAGGTTTCCGTTTGAGGAAATACCCTGACTGGTGGAAGCTACCGCTTCATACAAGCCAATGTCTTTCAGCTCTGTCTCGAAGTTCTTCATCATCCAAATACTTATCTGGATCCAGTTTTTGTTGAATGGAGTCAACCATCCCGGCAGCCTGGGGTTTGTTTGGGGATATAATACAGCAGCCCTTATGAATCTGTTGACGAACATCTGGGTCTGCACTGGTTGCATTAAACCCGAATCTTCACTAGGATTAGATCCTGGCATGAGGCCAAAAATAGAAGTGACACCGCCATTGGGAACACTAGCAAAATACCCCATATCATTGGCATGCTCCCTCTTGAAAACAATTCTACCCGGTCTTCCGTGACTGCTGGGAGTCAAATTCCACAGTATTTGTCGATTGTGGGTAGCATGGAAGAATGCTGACAAAGGATAATCTCTGTCCATATCCGGGAGATACATGGCTCTATCTCCAAATTTGAACACCCAAGACTCCTTCTTGGGGTACGTCTGGGACTTACAGTCAATTGCATCCCCAAACAAGAAGGCTGGTTTTGCAAATTATTGTACATCTAGTGAAGTCAACAATTCTCCATTTATCATGGATAGCAGCATCCTATCCCCTTGGGCTGCTATCAAATGTGCTCTCTCTATAGGGTAATCGGGGTTTGATTGAGGAAATGCTACGTGAGACAGATTCTCCAGATAATTCGAACCCACCATGCCTACTGATGAGCTAAAGACTTCTGCGAGAGGGTGAATTTGCAAGTCCACTGTAAAAAGAAAAAGAAAAAAAATCAAGTTAGAGAAAATCTAATTTGATGTCATTTATGCAGATAAATTGATCTGAATTTTACATATAAGGTAAAAAGTTTTCTAAATGTAAAAAGTCTTTGTTTTTACACAAAGTCTTTTCATTTTTGGGAGATTTACGCTGGCACCTTAGATGTGGGCGTATTTCAGTTTTTACGCTGGCACAATAGATGTGGGCGTATTTCAAATTTTACGCTGGCACATTAGATGTGGGCGTATTTCAAATTTTATGCTGACACATTTGTGGGCGTATTTCAGTTTTTACGCTGGCACATTTGTGAGCGTATTTTACGCTAACACGTATAAACGTGGACGTATTTTTGAATTTTACACTGACACGTATAACGTGGGCGTATTTTGATTATCTCAATTTCTACGCTAACACGTATAACGTGGACGTAAAACAGTGGATCTTTGGTCTTTTTCTTCTTCGATGAAGTTTTACGGCCATAAGGGAGTGCTTTACCCCTCATTGGAGGAGCCACGGCGGGATGACTTTGCTGAGATGCGGCTGATAACAGAACAGGGGTTTGTGCGCGGTCGATCGATGAAGATTCGACGGCGGGCTTCTTGCCTTTGCTGCTGCCGGCGGTGGACTTCTTGGGGGCCATTGAATGGAATGCACAGAGAGACAGGAGGGAATATATAGAGATCAGAGCCCAGAGACTTTGATTTTTTCGGAGCATTCTTCTTCAACCTTTCTTCCAGAACAGAGTGAAGCAAAGCAGGAAAACATTCAGCCTCGCCATCGGTGCCTAAGTGCGTCGATACCTTTCTGGTGACTTAGTTCTTCCAACTGTTCATCTTCTAGCAGTGATCTTCATCATCATCGTATGGTCCAATGAACAAAGTGATCGCCTTCAGATCAGACTTCCATAGCAATACTTCTCAGAATATTTGTACTCTTTTGTACTCTTTCAAGTTTTATTTTCAAAAGCCGATTTTAGGTATTTTTGTTAAGTGAAACACACATATACGAAAAATACTCCAATATGTGGAATCCTCATATATGCACATAAGCTGTAAATAAAATAATCACAGGCCAAAATAATATAATCTAATCTCATCACAGCTTAACACAGAAGATAATAGATTCTAAATAAATAAATAAGAGTATCAAAAGATAGCTGGGTGAACATGCTCACTCCAAACAGCTATGAAAATAGTCTCACTAGATCAGAGTCCAACCACCGCAAAATAGAAAGAAATGAGATGTAAAAATAATGTCTACAACTGTCTCAGATAAGAATTAGACTAGAAGTCAAAAGGTACTGCCTCGTCATCGATGTAGGATAGCTCCAACGCCGCTCCGTACTCCTGTGGAAAATCGTCTAACCCTGGAGAGATAACCAGGTCCTCAGAGGGACGTAGCAAGATACAAGAAAACACCATGCCATATAAACTGTGATAATATAATAAGAGAAAAAGGTATGCATGCAATCGGTTTTCTGACCATTCTACTGTAAATATGCAGTTGAGATACAATCCTTCGACGCATGTACCCTGGCTGAATATAGGATCTGGTATAGTCCCCTCTTGGGCACCAGTGACCAAGCGCATGACGTTCCAAGAACGACAATGGCAAACCTGAGAGGCTAAACATACCCGTATCTCCAGCGAAGCTTCCGGGTTATAAGGGAAGTACAATCGAAACTCATACGTCAGGTATTGTTCTTCCCACCCAATGCCTAGTATCATCATCTCCATGACAGACATGTACCTCTAGTAACCGCCAAGTCTTTTAGCATGCAATTCTATTGGCAGTTACCCCTATCCGTCGCACGCTCCATACGTATTGGTGGCCAGCCGACTACGCGGATACGTGTCCTACATGTGACTCACATCATGTGATACAATAAGTGTCAAGGCCGTATGAGATATACCAATACCTCAACATCAATGGGTGGTCACTAGACTAAGTCAATGCAAGAGAAATAAATAAAGCGAGAAAAACGACCGACAGAGTCGCTTGCACCCAAGTGTGACTCGGATGCACAGTTCAAATCTCAAGAACTAAGAAATGCTGAGAATAACAACTGAAAATAAGAAATATAATAATCACAGAGTAAGGTGGCAAGGTATCTTGTCTGATGGTGCAAAGTGGCAAGTCCAGGTAATCACAATGTCAGCTAAGAAACGTCACAATCTCCAAACAACTCCGGACGCTGAAACAAACATCAAAAACATACTCCGTGTAAAATATATACCTAGAAAATGCCTGTCCAAAAGTCTAATTCTGGAACAGGGACAAAATTATAATTTCGGGTCAAAATGATGTCCGCCGTTGGACCCACTTTGCATCGAAATGCGTGCTGAAGTCTATGGTCTCTAAAGTCGTCAAATTACATGTCTACGGATTCAGTTTGAGGAGAGGAACTCAACGGTATGTCCAGTTTTAGATTCCGATGAGCCGTGTACAAAATCGTCCGTTTGAGTGGGTCGCGGGCCCGCCAAAAAGGAATTCCGATTCGAACTTCTCAGAATCGAACCAAACTTGGCACACAGGACAAGAATTTTAATCCGGACCTGTTGGCACAAGTTTCGTCTGGATTCAACGACTGTACATGAAGTTAGGACAAAGTTTGCAAATTGGCGATACGGGGGTATCTTGACGGATACGGACTGATTTCGTCGCGCACAGACGACGAAACTGAGTTCCGTCAGTTCCCACACGTCGGCAACGTCCATATGCGCCTTTCGATACGTATAGCATGCGACCACATCGTCCGGTTTGTCGGGGCGCACGCCATATCGGACAAAATTCAGAAAATTAATATAATTTAACACAGGTTTTTTCTCAACTTCAACATCAATCTACTTTTTACACGTTAATCGAAACGACGATCCAGAAGATGCATTGCAATCTTGGTTATATTGTCTTTTACTATTTTCAATTAGTTCCTACAGTACTTTACTGCACAGCAAGAAAATTGGCCGACGAGTTGTCGTCTTAAACAGTTTTTAGTATTGCAGAAAACAGATTTTTCTTCAACTTCGTCTCGATTTTTCGAGCAAGTTGATGGGTTGTTTTCAAAATCTACCTGTAGGATCTCGAAGAGGGTCAAGTCTACTTTCCAAAAAATCTTACGGATCGAAAATCGGTGCTACGAGTAAAAAGTTACGTCGTAGGGAAGTAGGGTACCTTGAGTAGAAAAACTGCTCTGTGGATGACGCGGGGCTGACTTCCGATGCTCCGTTCGTCGCGCACAAAGCTCCGTCGCTAGTGAATCGAATTCGTGGGCGAAGAGGGTATGATCAGCCTCAACTTTCGTTTTGGAAGTTTAGGATTTTGAGGCTTGTGAAAAAAGTTACATATATAACAAGTTGTTACAAAACCTAATACAAATGGGTTTATGAATTAGGAATTCCCCACGGGTTCGGGTGTTGTTTGGTTTGCTTGCTGCTGTACGCAGCAAGCAGTGTAGGGGTGGGACCCGCCCACATCATGTGGGGATTAGTTGCATGTATATTTTTTCTTTTTTTCTTTTTTTTCCTTTCCTTCCTTTAACAACTGTGGTCGGTCCCCCCCTCCCTTGGGCCGACCACCACTGTATATTATTATTATTATTTTTTACTACTACTATATATATATTTTATATAAACATATAAAAATTTCTATAAATTGTAACTAAGTAACAAAAATCTCTTATAATAATTGTAGACTATATTTAGTAGCACTTCAAATATCAAGCACACAATCATACATATTATATATAATGTATATATCTATAAATACACACATATATACCAACTACCCCTTTAATGCTAAATAATATAATAAAAATTAATTTTTAAAACACTAAAATAACTGAAAAATATTGGGGGTTTACATCCTACCCAACTTAAAGAAAATTTTGTCCTCGGAATTAAACTAATGTCAGGGGATCAAATGTAATGCAAGGAAATTGATAGTAATTTAAAAGCTTAACTGCAAGACATACCTTCGTCTTCGAACAAATGCGGGTAGCGATTTCGGATGTCGTCCTCGCGCTCCCAAGTAGACTCCCCTGGCGAGTGATGCTTCCATGCCATGTGAACCAATAGGATAGATTGATTCTGCAACACCTTCACTCGACGATCAAGAATGCCTACTGGTTGCTCTTCGTACGACAATCTCGGTCCAACCGTGATCTCGGAGTGATCAAGCACATGATTGCTATCCGCCACGTAACTCCTCAGCTGAGATACATGGAATATATCGTGCACTCCCTCCAACGACGGTGGCAAAGCCAATCTATAGGCAACCTCTCCAACACGTTCCAAGACATCGAAGGGTCCGATGTACCTTGGACTCAACTTGCCACGTCCTTCGAATCAAATCGTGCCTCTAGTGGGGGATATCTTCAAGAACACATGGTCGCCGTCTTTGAACTCCAAAGGTCGACGACGATTATCTGCCCACTGCTTCTGACGATCCTGCGCTGCTCGCAGGTGGCCCTGAATTTTCTTCACTGTCTCCACTGTGCTCAAGACCAACTCGGGACCCAGTAGCTGTCGCTCTCCTATGTCGCTCCAACAAATAGGAGACCGGCACTTCCTACCATACAACGCCTCAAACGGAGCCATCTGAATGCTCGCTTGATAGCTATTGTTGTAGGAAAACTCAACAAGATGAAGATGGTCCTCCCATGAACCGCCAAAATCAAGCATGCACGCTCTCAACATATCCTCTAGCATCTGAATGGTATACTCCGACTGCCGTCTGTCTGAGGATGGTATGTCGTGCTAAACTTCAATCCCCAAACTCTCTTGCATACTACTCCAAAAATGCGAGGTAAATCTCGAGTCGCGGTCCGACACAATACTAACAGGCACACCGTACAATCTCACAATCTGCTCCATATACATCTTTGCCAATACTTCTGTCGACTGGCCCACTCTAAAAGGTAAGAAATGGGCTGACTTGGTGAGTCTATCCATAATCACCCACACTGCGTCACGTCCCCAGGACTCCGAGAAAAACCTGTGACGAAATCCATAGTGATGTGCTCCCACTTCCACTCGGGAATGGGTAGCGGCTGCAATAATCTGGCCGTCCTCTGGTGCTCCGCCTTCACTTGTTGACATACCAAGCACTTGGCAACGAAACGAGCTATCTCTCGCTTCATTCCGTGCCATAAATAATACTGTCGTAAGTCGCGATACATCTTGGTTCCTCCGGGATGAATAGAGTAAGTCGAACTGTGAGCCTCTGCCATCAGCTCCTGCCGTAGCTCTCCATTGGGAACATAAATGCGATCACCACATCGTAATATCCCATCAGGGTGGATCCTCAATCCTGTCTGCTCTCCTGCTTCAGTCCTCTCTCTGAGCCGTCGAAATCTAGCATCATTGGGCAATGCTGCCTTGATGCGCTCTACCAATGATGATTGCACTTGGAGGTTGGCTAACACGTCGTCTGCTCCAGGCAATACTACCTCAATACCAAGCTGCTCCAAGTCTCTAATCAATTCCTTCTGTGTAGTCAAAAAGTGTGCCATAGGCTTACGACTTAATGCGTCTGCCATGACATTAGCCTTGCCTGGATGATAATGAAGCTCGATCTTATAATCCTTCATCAACTCCAACCAACGTCGCTGTCGCATATTCAACTCTTTCTGTGTGAACATGTACTTGAGGCTCTTATGATCAGTGTAGATATCAACTTTCTTGCCGTACAAGTAGTGTCTTCATAGCTTCAAAGCAAAGATAACCGCTGCGAGCTCTAGATCGTGGGTCAGATAATTCTTCTCGTGCACCCTCAACTGTCGCAATGCATATGCTACTACCCGACCGTGTTGCATCAATACGCATCCTAATCCTTTCTCGGATGCGTCGCTGTAGATCACAAATCCTCCCAGGCCCGATGGTAGTGTCAATATCGGTGCTGTGGTCAATCGCGTCTTCAACTCGTCAAAAGCGGCTTGACACTCGTCTGTCCATACAAACTCCTGATCCTTTCAAGTTAATCGAGTCATAGGCCCTGCTATTCGAGAGAAATCTTCTACGAACCGTCGGTAGTAACCCGCAAGTCCGAGGAAACTTCTCACCTCTGAAGTTGATGTGGGAGCGGACCATGATTTGACTGCTATGATCTTCTCTGGGTCTACTGATATACCATCACCCGTAACAACATGACCAAGAAATGATACCTCCTTAAGAAAGAATTCATACTTGCTAAGCTTCGCGAAAAGTCGCTCATTCCTCAACGTTCCCAACACTATCCGTAGATGTTGTCATGCTCTTCTTGACTCTTGGAGTAAATCAAGATATCATCTATAAAGACTACTACAATTTGTCCAAGTACTGGTGAAAGATCTTATTCATCAAATTTATGAAGACTGCGGGTGCATTGGTCAAACCGAAAGGCATGACTAAGAACTCGTAGTGTCCATACCTTGATCGAAAAGCCGTCTTTGCAATGTCTTCCTTTCGGACCTTCAATTGGTGATAGCCTGATCGTAAGTCAATCTTGGAGAATACTTTTGCTCCAATCAGCTGATCAAATAGATCGTCTATACGCGGCAAAAGATACATGTTCTTTACTGTCACTGCATTCAATGCTCTATAGTCGATGCACATGCGCACTGTCCCATCTTTCTTAGGTACGAAAAGTACGGGTGCTCCCCACGGTGACGCACTGGCACGAATAAAGCCCTTCTCCAATAGGTCATCAATCTGTGTCTTCATCTCTACCAACTCCTTGGGTGCCAGACGATAAACTCGAGATGAGATAGGCTCAGCTTCCGGTGTAAGCTCAATAGTAAACTCAATGTCTCGGTCAGGTGGAAGTCCTGGCAATTCCTCGGGAAATACATCCTCGAACTCGGTGATGATAGGGTGCTGACGGGTGTCATGCATCATCATATGAGTCCTCGATGTCGGTGCATCACAACTCTCTTCGTCTTCTTTGGTGAACTCAAACTCTGCCGCATTCGGTGGTCTAAAGATAATACTGCCCCTATGGCAGTCTATGAGAGCGAAATGCTGGCCCAACCAGTCCATTCCAAGAACTACATCAAATATCGGCATAAGAAATACAAGAAGTCGTGCCATCATCTTCCTGCCACTTATCACTACATGACAAAGTCTACAAACACTACTAACAGGTACAACTCCTCCTCCAGTAAGGATTCTAACATTCTTAGCTAAGGGTGTGATGGGAATACTGTGTCTTGTGGCAAAACTAGTGGCTATAAATGAATGTGTGGCTCCAGTATCAAATAATGTAATAGCAGAAAAAGATACAACTAAAACCATACCTGCTATGACCTCTGCCTCTACCTCTACATTCTCAACAGCTAGAGAGAATGCCTTTCCATGGTTCTGTCCTGGGCCTTGAGCTCGGGCCTTGTGGTACTGAGCTGTCTGTGGTGGTAATGGTGGACGAGGTACGGGTGCTGTGGGCTTCTGGGTCTGATGTGCCTGAACTAGAGCCTGCTGCCCAGGACAATCTCTGGCCAAGTGCTTCTCATACATAAAACCAAACGAAGTCGACATTCATCTCTGATATAACCCTGCTTTCCATAATAGTGGCAAGTGGGCTTCTGATAGGGAGTAGTCCTCTGCTGATATTGTCATGTGGTCCTCCTGATTGGTCCACCCTGAGTAGTTCGGGCTGGTGTAACTGCTGGTGTATGACGTCTCGATGTCTGCTGCTGTTCCTTGCGAAGAATCTCCTGAGCACGAGCTTCTTCCAAGACAGCTGAATGGGAGACTCGAGACTGGATAGTCGTATAAGACTTGAGCTCTGGTGCAAGCCCCTAATGAAATCTCCTCGCCTTCTCTAACTCTGTCAGAATCAATCCCGCACAAAATCGACTCAGGTGATTGAACTCTGAGTCATACTCATCAACTGTCATATTCCCTTGCTTCAGATGAAGGAACTGGTCGTAGAGACCATCTCTGACATGAATAGGGAAGAACCTCTCATAAAACGCATCATATAACTACTTCCAGGTGATCCCAGTGCCTAATCATCTCTCTTCCGCCTTCCACCAGTGGTGAGTATTATCTTCTAATAGTAGGTCCACTGCTGTCATCCAATCTCGAGCTGACAACTGGGATGCCTTCAGTAGCTTTTCTGTACTAATAAGCCACTGTGATACCTCTAATGGCTTCTCTGTTCCTCTAAAGGCCTTGGGGTTCATATCTGTAAAATTCTTGATAGAGCCTTCGTAAGGATGCAGAGCCGGTGCTGGTGCTGGTACTGGAGGTGGTGGAGGAGGTCTAGCCAATGCTGCCATCATCGTCTGTCTCATCAGCTCAGTCTGCTGCCACTGAGCCTGCATCATGGCGTACATAAACTGAGAAGTAGGGCTCCCATCAGTCGGTGGTGGAGGCATTTGAGGTCCCGACTGTGGAAGAAACTGCTGAGGGAATGGTGGTGGTGGAGGCAATGGTACATTCCCTTCCGGTGGCATGGTAGTGGTCTGCCCAGCCTGGCTGCCTGGGGGTGCTGCGATCTCCGGGCACTCCGTCGTCGGTGTCGTAGTAGGCTGCGACTGTCCTGGCTGGTATGGTGTTGCTGAAGTCATGGGTGGATTCTATCCCTCCGGAGTAGCCTCTTCACCAGATGTGAGGGCCAAGGCAGAAGTGCGTCCGCTTCTTATATGCATACTGTTGGCACGAGGAAGATAAGTTGATATTATAAAGGATTAGATATGAGGTAAATCAAATAATCAAAGAAGTTTTGAAAAGATTGGAAGTCAAGAGGTAGTAGTAGTTCTGGATGAGATATTCCTATTCCTATATGCAGGCTTGTTGGGCACAGTCATGTAACCCAACAATATTAACGTTGACCTGCATGGGCCACCACAAAAATATGTAATGCCCCAGTCCCAAAATACGTAGGACCAAGTACGTGAACATACCAGTTGCACATATACAAAAAATACTCCAATATGTGGAATCCTCATATATGCACATAAGCTATAAATAAAATAATCACAGGCCAGAATAATATAATCTAATCTCATCACAGCTCAACACAGAAAATAATAGAGTCCAAATAAATAAATAAGAGTATCAAAAGATAGCCGGGTGAACATGTTCACTCCAAACAGCTATGAAAATAGTCTCACTAGATCAGAGTCAAACCTCCATAAAATAGAAAGAAATGAGATGTAAAAATAATGTCTACAACTGTCTCAGATAAGAATTAGACTAGAAGTCAAAAGGTACTGCCTCGTCATCGATATAGGATAGCTCCAACGCTGCTCCGTACTCCTGTGAAAAATTGTCTAATCCTGGAGAGATAAACAGGTCCTCAGAGGGACGTAGCAAGATACAAGAAAACACCATGCCATATAAACTATGATAATATAATAAGAGAAAAAGGTATGCATGCAATCGGTTTCCTGACCATTCTACTGTGAATATGCAGTTGAGATACAATCCTTCGACGCATGAGCCCTGGCTGAATATAGGATCCGGTATAGTCCCCTCTTGGACACCAGTGACCAAGCGCATGACGTTCCAAGAACGACAGTGGCAAACCTGAGAGGCTAAACATACCCGTATCTCCAGCGGAGCTTCCGGGTTACAAGGAAAGTACAATCGAAGCTCATACGTCAGGTATTGTTCTCTCCACCCAATGCCTAGTATCATCATCTCCATGACAGACATGTACCTCTAGTAACCGCCAACTCTTCTAGCATGCAATTCTATTGACAGTTACCCCTATCCGTCGCACGCTCCATACGTATCGGTGGCCAGTCGACTACGCAGATACGTATCCTACATGTGACTCACATCACGTGATACAACAAGTGTCAAGGCTGTATGAGATATACCAATACCTCAACATCAATGGGTGGTCACTAGACTAAGTCAATGCAAGAGAAATAAATAAAGCGAGAAAAACGATCGATAGTCGCTTGCACCCAAGTGTGACTTGGATGCACAGTTTAAATATCAAGAACTAAGAAATACTGAAAATAACAACTGAAAATAAGAAATATAATAATCACAGAGTAAGGTGGCAAGGTATCTTGTCTGATGGTGCAAAGTGGTAAGTCCAGGTAATCACAATGTCAGCTAAGAAACGTCACAATCTCCAAACAACTTCGGACGCTGAAACAAACATAAAAAATGGACTCGATGTAAAAGATATACCGAGAAAACACCTGTCCAAAAGTCTAATTCTGGAACAGGGGCAAAATCATAATTTCGGGTCAAAACGATGTCCGCCGTTAGACCCGCTTTGCACCGAAATACGTGCCGAAGTCTATGGTCTCTAAAGTCGTCAAACTACATGTCTACGGATTCAGTTTGAGGAGAGGAACTCAACGGTATATCCAATTTTGGATTCCGATGAGCCATGTACAAAATCGCCCGTTTGATTGGGTCGCAGGCCCGCCAAAAAGGGATTCCGATTCGACCTTCTCAGAATTGAACCAAACTTGGCACACATGACCCAAATTTTGATCCGGACCTGTTGGCGCAAGTTTCGTCTCGATTCGACGACTGTACACGAAGTTAGGACAAAGTTTGCAAATTGGCGATACGGGAGTATCTTGACGGATACAGACTGATTTCGTCGCGCACACACGACGAAACTTAGTTCTGTCAGTTCCCACACGTCGGCAACGTCCATACGTGCCTTTTGAAGTGTATAGCATGCGACCACGTCGCCCGGTTTGTCGGGGCGCATGCCATATCGGACAAAATTCAGAAAATTAATATAATTTAACACAGGATTTTCCTCAACTTCAACATCAATCTACTTTTTACACGTTAATCGAAACAACGATCCAGAAGATGCGTTACAATCTCGATTATGTTGTGTTTTACTGTTTTTAATTAGTTCCTACAGTACTTTACTGCACAGCAAAAAAATTGGCCGACGAGTTGTCATTTTAAACAGTTTTTAGTATTGCAGAAAATAGATTTTTCTTCAACTTCGTCTTGATTTTTAGAGCAAGTCGATAGGTTGTTTTCGAAATCACCTAAAGGATCTCGAAGAGGGTCAAGTCTACTTTCCAGAAAATCTTACGGATCGAAAATCGGTGCTACGAGTAAAGAGTTACGTCGTAGGGAAGTAGGGTACCTTGAGTGGAAAAACTGCTCCGTGGGTGACGCGGGGCTGACTTCCGATGCTCCGTTCGTCGCGCACAAAGCTCCGTCGCTAGTGAATCAAATTCGTAGGCGAAGAGGGTATGATCAGCCTCAACTTTCGTTTTGGAAGTTTAGGGTTTTGAGGCTTGTGGAAAAAGTTACATATATAACAAGTTGTTACAAAACCTAATACTAATGGGTTTATGAATTAGGAATTCCCCACGGGTTCGGGTGTTGTTTGGTTAGCTTGCTGCTGTACGCAGCAAGCAATGTAGGGGTGGGACCCGCCCATATCATGTGGGGATTAGTTGCATGTATATATTTTTTTCTTTTTTTTCTTTTTCATTTCCTTCCTTTAACAACTGTGGTCGGTCCCCCCTCCCTTGGGCCGACCACCACTGTATATATATTTTTTTACTACTACTACTACATATATATATATATATATATATATATATATATATATATATATATATATATATATATATATATATATATATATATATATATATAAACACATAAAAATTTCTATAAATTGTAACTAAGTAACAAAAATCTCTTATAATAATTGTAGACTCTATTTATTAGCACTTCAAATATCAAGCACACAATCATACATATTATATATATAATGTATATATCTATAAATACACACATATATACCAACTACCCCTTTAATGCTAAATAATGTAATAAAAGTTAATTTTTAAAACACTAAAATAATTGGAAAAGAATGGGGGTTTAAAATAGGGACCTAAGGACTGTCTCCGTGGGTTGAAAATTGCGTCATTGACTTCTATACTCGACTTCAAAATACTTTTATGCATCCTGTTTGAATCATTCTATTCGTCTAATGATTTCCCTTGTTTTCAGCTAATGGATTCACAAGACAGGAACAACGCTGCATTGAACACTCCACCGGCTGTTGGCAGATTTTTCACCTACGAGACCCCTCCGACGCAGGGAGGCCAGCTTACTCACCAGGGCGGACCGGCTCAGCCACAGTACTTGAGGTTCCGCAGGGATGACATTCTACCTCCACCACAATTTCCTCCGCAGACTCCAGCACCAGCACCCATTCCTCCTCCGGCACCAGCAGTCTATCCACCACCAGCGATGCACCCAGCACCAGCCATGTATCCAGCTCCGATGATGCAGCAGGCACCCTACATGTACCCAGCACCTACTATGCACCCAGCACCAGCGATGTACCCGGCACCTGCTCTGCCTCCGCCACGGCACTGGACAATATTACCCTCCTAGGAATTTTCCAGCAGCAGGCCAACATCTTTCGCGATACCTTGCGAGAGGCTCTCCAGCAGAGGGAGGCACCCCAACAGCGCCCTGGGACGTCCAAGAACTTCATGGACCATAGGGCCAGAGAGTTTTATGGGACAGAGGAAATTATCTACGCTGATGAATGGCTGGAGAACGTGGAGCGATATCTGAAGATGGCCCGCGTCTCAGAAGATCTGAAGGTGGAGTCAGCTAATGGACAGCTTTTCGACATCACGCGGATATGGTACCAAGGCGAGCCCCAATTTTCTGCTCCAGACGTAACTTGGGAGGAGTTCAAGCGACTGTTCAAGTAGAAGTCTACCCATATGTGGCACGAGAGGCGTTAGTGAGCCAGTTCGAGCATCTGGAGCAAGGCAACCACACCGTCAACGAGTATACGTCGGAGTTTTCTCGCCTCAGTCGCTTTGCGGAGAACTTAGTCAACATCCCGGAAGACAAAGCACGATGGTTTAGGAAGGGACTATCTCACGAGATTCGCTTAGCCATCGCCACCAGCCGAGCTACCACCTATGAGAAGATTCTGGAGGTCGTCCAAGCAGTGGAGGAGGAGCTGAATTACAGACCAAAGAGGAGTCGAGATACTTTCGGAGGTAGCAGAAACCAATCAACCCCGGCGAAGCGTCTCCAATTCCAGCCAAAGGTCTTTCAGCTTCAACATCAGCAGCAGTTTCAGTCTGCTGGTAAAACCTCAGCATATCAGCAGAACCGGATTCCAGTCCGGGCCCAGACCCAACAGCAACAGAGACAGCTACAGCAGGTCCCGCACTGCACTCACTGCGGGAGGAGCGAACACATTTGGGACGACTGCAGGAAGAGATTCGAAGCATACTTATATTGTGGATCTCCATCGCATCAGCTGAAAGACTGCTTACTGGTCCCTAATCGGACAGGACGCAAGACGGCACCGGCACAGAGAGGACCAGCAGTACCTCAGCCACGAGGTCCCCCATTACCCACTCACCAGCAGCGGTTCGCCCAGCACCAGCAGAGAGGCGCACCCCAGCAGGGCCGAGCTTTTGCCATGGCCGTCGAGGAGCCGGAGCCTACCCCAGACGTGATAGCAGGTTCTATATTACTAGATTCCTTTTCAGCTATAGCTCTGTTTGATTCGGGTGTATCCCACAGTTTTATTTTTGTAGCTTTCATATTTAAGCATAGCATAGCATCGGAACCATTGGGTGGTGTGTGCAAAATTATGACGGGCGGAGGTGCTATCCTAGTAAAGGATATTTGCATGAGGCATCGTATCACCTTGGAAGGTAGAGAGTTGCGCACCAACTTACTCGTAATGCCACTACCGAGTTTTGACATCGTTCTCGGTATGGATTGGTTGAGTAAAAATTTTGCCAGCATAGACTGCCACTGAGGATGTGTTGTATTCAGTCCTCCGGGGATATCGGCATTCGAGTTCGCTAGAGGAGCAGTGGAGCAGCAGTGCGGAGCTATTTGCGGAGCTATGATTCAGGAGGGAGAGGCACCGCATCCCATCATCACGGAGTTCATGAATGTTTTTCTGGAAGACTTGCCGAGATTGCCGCCAGACAGAGACATCGAGTTTACCAATGATCTGGTGCCCGGCGCAGTACCAACGGTGCAACCGGTGTACCGGATCAACAACAAGGAGGCTGAAGAATTGAAGAAGCAGATCGATGAATTGCTAGAGGAGGGGTTCATCAGAGAGAGTTCGTCACCATGGGGATCCCTGTCCTCTTTGTGCCGAAAAAAGATGGTACGGTACGAATGTGCATCGACTACCGAACCTTGAATAACCACACTATCAAGAACAAGTATCTGCTGTCGAGGAAAGACGATCTCTTCGATCAGTTGAGTGGCGCGCGGGTATTCTTAAAGATAGATTTGAGGTCGGGGTACCATCAGCTGAAGGTGAAGAAAGAAGATATACCGAAGACTGCCTTTCGGACCAAGTACGGACAATACGAGTTTATGGTGATGCCGTTCGGGTTGACTAATGCCCCGGCAGTCTTCATGAACTTGATGAACAAGATATTCCATCCGTACCTTGACAAGTTCGTAGTGGTGTTTATCGATGACATACTCATTTATTCGAAAACACCGGAAGAGCACGAGGAACATCTGAGGATCATGCTAGAGACCCTCAGAAAGGAGAAGCTCTATGGAAAACTTTCGAAATATGAGTTTTTTTTGGACAAGGTGGAGTTCCTTCGTCATGTGGTGACTGTCGAAGGTATATCCGTCGATCCGAAGAAGGTTACAGCTGTGGAAGCATGGACTACTCCGACTACGGTGGCAGAGATACGAAGCTTCTTGGGATTAGCAGGGTATTATCGAAAGTTCGTGTAAGACTTCGCTCGAATTGCAGAGCCCCTCACTAGGCTCACTCGAAAGGATGTAGAGTTCGTATGGACAGAAGACTGCCAGGCTGCGTTCGATGAGTTGAAGAAGAGACTGACGACAACCCCTATCTTAGCCTTACCTTCAGGATTGGGAGGCTTCACCATTTATAGTGATGCCTCGGGCAAAGGACTGGATTGTGTCCTAGAGCAGAACAAGAGAGTGATAGCCTATGCATCTCGACAGTTGAGACCGCATGAGAAGAACTATCCCACACACGACCTAGAGTTGGCACCGTGATCTTCGCCTTGAAGCTGTGGAGACATTATTTGTACGGAGAGCGAGTGAAAATCTTTACTGACCACAAAATCTTGAAGAACGTCTTCACACAAAAGGAGTTGAACATGAGGCAGCACAGATGGCTTGAGCTGATGAGTGACTATGATATTTCTCTACAGTATCATCCGAGAAAAGCTAACGTTGTTGCGGATGCTTTGAGCAGGTATCCCGTAGCAATGTGCTTGACTCGAGATCGTCACTTATTAGCAGATTTGGAGAGTTTGGGCATCGAGATCGTCATTCCAGGAGCCGAGATACAGATGATGGGCATACAGATTCAGTCAGGACTGATGGACAAGATTCGGGAGGCACAGCACCAGGATGAGCAGCTGAAGAGCATCATAGCACAAGCACGAGCTGGATTGCTAGATGATTTCACTATTACAGAGGATGGTTCATTGAGGCACGGGACGAGACTTTGTGTACCTAGTGGAGAGCTTAGAGAAGAAGTTATGCAAGAGGCACACCGTTCCCAGTATTCTCTACATCCGGGAGCTAATAAGATGTACAAGGATCTGAGAAACCACGTATGGTGGTATGGTATGAAGCGTGAAGTAGCCCGTTTTGTTTCTAGGTGCCTCGTATGTCAGCAGGTCAAAGCCGAGAGGCAGAGACCAGGAGGATTGTTGCAGCCGCTACCGATACCTGAGTGGAAGTGGGAATACATCACTATGGATTTTGTTTTCGGTCTTCCACGGTCATCGGGCAGGAAGGATGCGATTTGGGTCATTGTTGACAGGTTGACCAAATCGGCCCACTTTATACCATTTAAAGTGGGGTTATCTACAGAGAAGTTGGCGGAGCTTTATATGAAGCAGATAGTCCGGTTGCATGGGGTTCCAGTGAGTATCGTGTCAGACCGCGACAGCAGGTTCACGTCCTATTTTTGGAGGAGCCTACAGGCCAGCTTGGGCACAGTGCTCAAGTTCAGCACCGCCTATCATCCGCAGATAGATGGACAGTCAGAGCAGACCATTCAGACGCTCGAGAATATGTTGTGGACGTACGTGCTAGACTTTGGCGGCTCATGGGAGGACCACCTTCATCTCGTAGAGTTCTCCTATAACAACAGCTACCAAGCTAGTATTGAGATGTCCCCTTTCGAGGTGTTGTATGGTCGGAGATGTCGTACCCCGCTGTCTTGGAATGATGTGGGGGAGCGTGCACTGTTGGGACCGAAGATGGTAATAGATGTTACGGAGAAAGTCAAGATGATTAGAGAGCGGCTTCGCGTAGCTCAGGACAAGCAGAAGCACTGGGCCGACAGTCACCGTAGACCATTGGAGTTCGAGGTATGGAATCCCCTTAGTATAAATTACGTGTTAATTATAGATTCGTGGTGACAATTGTACGTTATAGGTTGGCGACTTGGTATTTTTGAAAATTTCTCTGACACATGGCACTATTCGTTTCGGTAAAGGCGGTAAACTCAGCCCACGTTTCATTGGGCCGTTTGAGATCCTCGAGAAAATCGGTGCAGTAGCATACCGATTAGCCTTGCCGCCTGCATTGGAAGGAGTGCACAACGTGTTCCACGTATCCCAGCTGCGACGATACGTGGCGTACCCCAGTCATGTCTTGGACCATTCAGAGATCGAGGTGGGACCGAGTCTCAGTTACCAGGAGCAGACCGTGGAGATTCTGGACTGCAGAGAGAAGGTGCTAAGGAATCAAGTGATTCCCTTGGTTCGCGTTGCGTGGAGACACCACTCTCCGGGCGAGTCCACATGGAAGAGGGAAGACGAGATGCGCGAGCGTTACCCATACCTCTTTGAGGACTGAGGTACGTTTCCACACTGCATTTCAGCTAAATTTTGAGAATGAAATTAATCTAAGGGGGGTAGACTTGTAAGCCCCATCTAATTTTTTATTTATTAATTATTATTTATTTAATTACCCATTCTTTAACACTTAGACACCTGTTTACTATATATATATATATATATATATATATATATATATATGTATTCTAAAAAGGGCTTCTTTGCAAAAGAATTTTGTACAGGGACCTTATTGTTATTTTCAAATTTAAATTTATTCCGGATATGATCCTTATTCCTGATATGAGTCGAACTCCTGATAAAGGTCACAATAGCAAAGGATAGAACAGGATTTAGAATTCAATAGTTTGAATTTCTTTAGGTTCTCCCTTCGATTCTATCCATCCCCCATCTATATATGTATGGGTGATCCTGCTATGTTTTCCCCTTCAAACCCTAGCCACCTGCATTATCTCCTGTCGAGAAGACCAAGAGTAGGCGCAAGGAAGAAACAGGAATTCGTGCGAACACAAGGTGAGTTCATCGACTCTCTTGACAATGCCATGTTATAGATTTTTGTTGTCAGCATTAGAGTAGAAGGGAGGGTTAGGTGTTTGTTGCTTTTCCCAAATCAAATCACTGTACAAAAATGGGGAGGTTCAGGACCCAGGGACAGGTAGTATGGCACGCATTCATGAGTACATCAATATATGTATTGAATCCACCATGGATAACTAGGTGAGGGGGAGTTCTGATATCACATATCGACTATAATACCAAGGTTAATGATAGGTAAAATCATCTGCCAGGTAATGACCAGGATACTAATAAGAGTTCCTTTGTGTTTTCCCATATTACTGTCCTTTGCATCCAGGGTGTACCAACAGATCAGGCTACCTTGGTATACCCAGTGATATAATCGTGAACCCTCCTATTATCCTTGAGACAATGGTAGAACTGGGATTTGGCCCTGTGACAGGATTGAGGGACTAACTCCTTAGCTAACTTAGTAACCAGGGTAGCAGTGCTCGAGTTGGTAACCTCTAGATGGGAGAGCAGGATGTCCTGAAGACAGGGCATACCCTAGCAAGGAAACATATAGGGGGTCAGCCTATGTTAGGGTAGATATTAGGTTCCTGGATTTCAGGATTACTGCAACCAATGGGAGGGATTGTTTGTATCTAGGAACTTAACTAATAGGACACAGGTGACCCTGCCACATAAGTGCCTATACAATACTTGACTGACCATCAGCTCCTTCAGGAATACACAAATTCAGGGATTGACCTGGAAGCCAAGACCCTGACATAGAGAGTAAACAACCCTTGCAAACACAAGACCTAGTACAGGAGTCTACCTGTAGACTTAGTGAATTGGTGCTTGTTAACCCATGTGGTCAATAAGTCTATGAGTAATAGGGTGTTTCAGGACTTTACCATGTCTTGGGGCTAACCCTGTAGTAGACAGGTACATTACCCCTATTTATCTGGAGCCAAGTTAAATAAGAAGTCTCAATGTAACCTCACCTACTCATGTATGGGTCCTGATGCTTGGTACAATACTCTGCCACTTAAAGTGCTTAGTTAAATATATGTAACAGTGTACACATTTCCAGGATGAATCATCAACTGACACTCTAAGAGGAAATCCTGGTATTCGTAGGAACTAGTACAGGGAAAAACCTTGTATCAGGTTGATACCAAGTCTAGGAGTATTCCAAATAACTGGTGGGCAAAGACAGGTTGGCCAGTAGAGAATTAACTCAAAGGATACTGTCACATAGTGTACCAGGTTTGGGAGGGCAACCATGTGTGTATCCAAGATACCAAGAGGTGGTGTATCAGAAAATTGGTACATATGGTACAGACCTATACCAGTCCTAAGGTTTTGTTAGGTTGGTGCATTGGGTTAGTCCCTTTGAGTAGTACGAGCTAAGGACTAATGTGGGACTAAGTGTTGGTATCAGAATGCACTAGCCAAGGGAACAGGGGCTAACCATGAGACTCTTACCTGGCTATAGATAGGACCTGGGTAGTAGCCTGTTACCACAAGAGTATGGCATCACTCGAATACAATACTTACTGCCAGATACCTGATATGTACTGGAGTATCAAACCAATAGGACAATGACCACAGGACATCAAGCATTATGGCTAGTAAAGGGTATGAGACCTAGGGGACTAGTCCTATGTGATGTATTGCATATACTCCATTAACAGGACCAATGTACCCAGGGATTCTGGGGTTGGTGTCACTGCTGCCATAACCTACTTTACACAAAATGGCTTTCCTATACCTAGGTAACCCAATTACAATACTGTCCTAGACCCAACACCATAATAGTTGAGGCAAGCAAAGGAGCTGCCATGGATATGGGGTAAGGCCCCCATCTGTGTATCAGCACAGTAAGCTGAAACCCTAAGTTCAATCAGAGGATAGGTAATAACAACACAGAGAGTCCTTAGGACAGCATTTAGTGGAGGGCCAACTAGGATTGAGGTTATTTAAGGATTATGAATCAAATTTGAGTTTAGGTTCTCAATTTTAGGCATGTACTCAAGGGTAGTCTCAAGTAGGATTTGTATAACTATAGGTGAACCCACTAAATAGATAATAGATGACTTATTATCACCCTCCAATAAGAAACTCAGGAGTGTTAAGGATGAACCAAGCCTAATGGATAGAAGAGTGTTAAGTTGACCTAGAACTTCTAATAAAGATAGTTAAGTTGTTTAATTATAATCATATGTTGACTTTGTAATTCGTAAATAATAGGTCATCTGGATTCGAGCTTGACACCAAAACCGTATCGTCAGCACAGGACCCCAGGCGAGTAGTAGTTTATTGTCTGTTTTCAATATTGATTTTCACTATATCTCATTGATTAGTCATTGGTTATGTGATTTTTAATCTATTATAAAATATTGAGTCGGGAACAAGTAGTACCAAAGATGTGTGATCAGACCATAGACATTGTTATTTTCATGCAAGTAGACCTCGTAGACATTGTTTAATTTCTGCAAGTAGACCTCGTAGACATTGTTTAATTTCTGCAAGTAGACCTTGTTGACATTGTTTAATTTTTGCAAGTAGACTTCGTAGACATTGTTTACTTTTCATGCAAGTAGACCTCGTAGACCTCGCGGTGTAGTGTCCCAGACTGATCACATATCAAAGGTACTTCTAACAGTCGGGAAGGTATTTTGCTTATTGTTATTGATTTTTCAGTCTTTTCTCATATTTTTCTTATTTATTTTTAAAACATATAATTGATGTCTAGCCTCTGTTTTATAGTCATTTTCATATATTGGAACTGCATTCAGTGAATTGTACTCGTTCCATCCTGACTGGGTAACCAAACAAATTTTAGGTGATTGCGAGGAGGTCGAGTGCCCTGACCAGTATGGCCCATATATGGGGGATATAGTAGAGACGAATTTTGCTTATCAAAGGAGTACACAGCGTCAGATCCCGCTGCGTTTGCTTAGTTTCCTTTAGTTAGAGGAGACTTTGTATTGGATATTGAGTTGATGTTGAGACTTATAGTTGAGATTTCATTTGATTCTAGTTATTATACATTTTTATTAGAGAGGGTTATTTATTTCACCTTCTAGATATTGAGTTGTGATTTGAGTTGTGGTTTGTCCCATGTGAGAATTATATTTACTGCGTGGATGTTCATCATATTGTTACAGCGTTCTACCGCCGACTCTGCGGCGTAGGCTGGGCGTGTACACGGTTCATGCCCAAATATTGGGTGCGGGTCGTGACATGAAACTTAATTTCTGTCTGCCTAAGGGCTGTAACGTGATTGACAAATCCTAGGGTTGGTCATGTATGACTTAACTCTTGCTAGTCTTCGCATTTTGTATGACTAGCTTCATGATTATCTGAATATGTAATGTTTGGGACGCCTTACCTTGTATGTCTGATGATCTAACATCTTGTGACAACTATTTGCTTACTTGAGATTGAGACACTAGACATGTTCTTGACCATAAGAGACTGATGGATTGTAGTTTAACCCTCATGCATCTAGACAGCCGTGACTGTATTGCTAGGTGGATTGCACTTCAATGTACGTAGCTGGCTGTATCTGTCCCCCGCTCTCTAGTATGGTTCTGGGACGTGACAATAAAGCAAGTGGGGTGCAACTCAAAATTTCTCTAATTGTAATTAGCTATGTGTCTGGGTTTAGTATAAATAGTACTATAGAAGGGAAGAGTATGGAAAATCTTGGTATTTTTTGTTTCCTTTCATTACTTGAATTGTAGCTATATTTTGTTACTAAGAATAGTGAGTATATCTCCTTCTTCACCAATTCTATCTCCCAAATTTCCTAGGTCATAAATTACAGTTCATTAATGGTGAATTCAGTTTGATCTTCTTCCAATTGCATGGCCATGGTAAGAGGATCGTATCAATTGATAAGTTCCCACTTTGGACTTAGTATCAGAGCAACTTGGGAACTTAGTATCAGAGTAGTATCTCAGCTAGTATAGTGACATAGTTAATATCAGACATATCAAGACCATATCAGGGGGTTAAGGAGTGTGATGCAGGGCATAATTGTAATTAGCTATGTGTCTGGGTTTAGTAAATAGTACTATAGTAGAAGGGACAACCTGGGGCACGTGGAATCCCGTGTGAATCGGCAAGGACCACCTTGCAAGGCTAAATACTCCTGGGTGACCGATAGCGAAGTAGTACCATGAGGGAAAGGTGAAAAGAAATTCCACCAGGTTGTGAAATAGAACATGAAATCGTGAGCTTCCAAGCAGTGGAAGGAGAATGTGATCTCTGACTGCGTGCCTGTTGAAGAATGAGTCGATGACTCATAGGCAGTGGCTGGGTTAAGAGAATCCATCGGAGTCGTGGCGAAAGCAAGTCTTCATAGGACGATTATCACTACTTATGGACCCGAACCTGGGTGATCTATCCATTACTAGGATGAAGCTAGGGTGAAACTAAGTGGAGGTCCGAACCGACTGATGTTGAAAAATTAGCGGATGAGTTGTGGTTAGGATAAAATTATTATTTTCTGTTTGTGTAGATCTCTATGATGTATGGAAAATTTTGGTATTTTTATTTTCGTTCGTTCTTGAATTGTAGCTATATTTTGTTACTAAGAATAGTGAGTAAATCTCCTTCCTCACCAATTCTTTCCCAAATTTCCTAGGGTTTCGTAAATTTCGATTCATTAATGGTTAATTCAGTTTGATCTTCTTCCAATTGCATGGCCATGGTAAGAGGATCGTATCAATTGGTATCAAAGCCATCGATTTCGAGTTGTTGGAGCTCTCGACGAGGGTTTCCGGACGAGCCTCGCCACCGAACCATGAGGAGATCTTTCGATCTACTGAAGGTATGATTCTAAACCTAAATCACAAATTAGATCAAGCATTGGAGGATTTGGTGAGGTCAAGAACAAGGATTGATTTTTCCCAATATGCTCCGATCATGGTCCCACCTCCACCGCCACCATTGCCAGCACCGGACTACGGTTATTCTCTGTCATTCTCCGTTCCGTATGACCGATATCTGCAATACCAGCAGTACCCGATACCACCACAGCCATATGCGAACTCGTGGTCGTCGACATGGAACCAGCAACCAACACCTCTGCAGCCATACACGAACTCGTATTTGTCGGCATCATCATGGTACGCTCTTCGATGACTCATCTGCAGTCTTTGCAGCAGTATCAAACTGCTCCGTACGTGTTTGATGAAATATCTACGGAGTAGTTCCTAAGCGTGAGGCTCTTGTATCCGATGAAATGCATATGAACAATGGCTATATGCATGGCTCTCATGGTCTCCAGGAAGGCCCATTCAACCTGACTTTTAGGAAATCCTGATTTAACCATGAGATTCGAATATCGGTAGCTCATGTTGTTATGTGCAGCCTTTGTGGAGATGCTGCAGACAGGAGGTGGTGTATCCGCCGGTTGCTGACTACGATCGAAGTCGTTAGCAAGCACAATATCGGAGATTTGTGTAGCTTTTTAATTTAAGAAAATAGAAACCTCCACGGTGACCGCGAGAAAGAAAGAGATCACGCACGACTTAGGGGTGAGCGTTGTTTATTCTGTTTCAACCGAACCGAATTAGTCAAAATCAATAAACCAAAATTTAAAACCGAAATCGAACCGAACAATGAATTCGGTTTATTCGGTTGAAATTAATCGATCGGACCCAAAGTTCAGATCATGGTTAAATATATTAAAAATTATAATTTTTATACACACATTTGTTGAATTTTAAAGTTACACACAAAGTTGAACTAGTTAAATTATCAAAGTAATTTAAAACACATACATAGAATTGTTATTTTCAAAATATACACATTTTAAATAGAGGGTATTTATATAATTATATAATTCTTATTCGGTTTTCGATTTTGGACGGAAACCGAAATAAAAAATCGAAACCGAAACCGAATAAAAAAAATTTGTATTTTGAAAACCGAAACTGAACCAAATTATTTTTATCCGGTTCGATTTTCGGCCCAAAAATCGAATAATGCTCACCCCTAGCACGACTGAGGTTACTTGTGACAAGGTGGTGCATCGATTTATTTATGCCCCCTAAGTCACCCAGTAGACCACTGGTCTTCAGGTAAAAATCTATCGGAACAAGTGGTCTTCTAGTGGAAGTGACTCGTGGGCGCCGGGAGCAGGAAGACCGAGAGGAGATTGGTGCATCCAAATAGAAATAGTTGGTAGCAACCTCCATTGCCACAAGTCATCCCTATATTTAATATAGATTATGTAGGAATGAGAAGGAACGTATGATTACATCTAGACCTTTCCGTAACTATACATGAGTTATTTGCCGTTTCTTCAGAATTTAAATCAATAATAGCGTGGAGAACTCATCGAAATTGGCACACAGGATGGTTCATATTTGAATCGAGTACGGATTTGTAACCATAGTATCAGTATTGGCTCAATTACAGGGCTAAATGCAAGTTACATGGAAGTGTGAACGGGAAACTTTTAATTTGCTTCTGTTTTATCTTGTGAAAGTGGACTCTATGTACTATTTCTTGTTTGATAAAACTGAGTGTGTGAAGTTGGAAGTACAAGTACACTACTTTTATTTGGCCAGCTAATTCACCCAACCCCTGCTATATAATATTTGTTATGTCCCTACACTTGTAGATCTTCGAGAACCTCTCTTATTCTTTAGCGACCTAGCCTGCTTGCCAATAGTGCGGACAATCATCAGACCCAGCTCATATGCCTTTAAAGCGTTTAGCTCATATGACTTTAACGTGTTTCAATTCAAAGTTAACAAAACAAGAATAAAAGGTTACGACTAGTGATTGAGTTAGTTGTATTGTGCATGCTTCCTTTACTTTCAAAACTCCTACATGTTGAAAAATCAAACAGGCAGCATTATATCTATCAAGCCTGTTTGCTACTCGGCTTATCTTTCGCTTGGGGAAGGGGGACAGGTTTATACCATCCATCTCCAATCAAACAGTACACTAGTGTTAGATCCCTATAAATTACATCTATCCAATTGTAAAGATAAATCAAGTGCCATTGGTAACCAGCGTGTGCCAAAAGCATTGAGTTATTCCTTTTCCCCAATTACATAAACAAGCTTAAGCAGCAAACCTAAATCAGATGATGGGACCATTTACAGAGAAACACAAAGGAATAGTTTCCAAGTTTACATGTTGCCCAAAAAAAATAAACAGCAGCCGCAGACACCGCACATCATCGCAGCCGCAGACACCGCACATCATCTACAAGATCATGAAATGATAATCTAGGTGGGGGTATTTTCCACTTCAGCAATAAATCACCACTTCTGTGTATGTAAATAAGTTTAAATATACAAGTTGGAAATATCATTTTGATATATGAACCAAAAATAAGACCATGCATAGCTAATGTCGACGTGTTTAGGTCTTGCCACTTTAATGCTAGCATATGAAATTTACACAGTAATGTTAGTCACTACTCGCATTCTTGTCCATATTAATAGTGAAATGCAAACGATGCATTCACCATGTATGACACAATTAAGATATCAGGTCACAAGGTAATATATTACGTTAAGGACAAATATTAAGATGTTCCAGTATGATCTTATCAAACATGATTAAAACAAGGGATCAGACAAATACATTATTAGAAACATGCAAAATCTTGTTTAAACCAAACTATCACAAGACAACTTTCTGCAGTAACTCTAGCCACGTTTAGTTTTCAAAAGAACTACTTTGCCACAAGCAATCAATCAGGTAACCTAAAAGCAAATTGCTATTTTTACTAGTATGTATCTCAACAAAAAGAGAGAAGTTGTTGAGCTTAGCAGATGTCCAATCCAACAAATCATATTAATGTGTTTGATTATGTAGAACTAGAAATCATTTGAGATGAGAAGAAAAAAGGAGAGCTGAGGAATCAATCATTCATCACATCTTCACAAAATCTCCAACTTCAGAAATTGTTCATGGAAGACATGAGAACCTTACAAAACCAATCCAGACGCGCATTTGAAAGTTTAGCAGGTGTAAAAACATCTAAACAATATAAAAATGGGGCAAAAGAGTGTAAACCATTTGAAGTATCAATTCCTCCATGAAAAAAACGCACTAAAAATTCACTTCGTTAAATAACAATGAGCTAATAAAAGTTGAAAGTAGTAAATTAAACAAAACCCAAGGCCATGTACAATATTTTGAGAATAAAATGGTTGCGTGAGGGGTGAGAGCATAAATGGTGCAAAAGTAGGAATCATCGAAAGCAACCACTCAGCCAGTTGGTTGGTCACATTGTGTCACGTCCAATGTATCCTTGTCTAAAAACCTAGAAAGACCTAAATGGATGTCAATATCTGAAAAAACGGAGACTATTGGCAACAATTAGCGAGCGTTTAGTTTATTCGGTTTCAACAGAACGAAAATAGTCAAAAACTGAATAACAAAATTCTAAAAATCCAAACCGAAACCGCACCGATAAATATTTTGGTTTATTCGGTTTGTTTGGTTGGACTATTTTTATTGTCTAATGGAACGGACCAAGAGTTTGGATTATAGTTCAATTATATTAAAATTTTGTAATTTTTTTTACATGTGTTGTATTTCAAAGTTGGGTCCAAAGTTGAAATAGTTAAGAGTATCAAAGTTTGGCTTTAAAAAAACGTGCTTATAATTGCTATTTTCAAAATATACACAAAATATACATATTTTAAGCATAAAATATGCATAAATTTGAGGGCAATTAATAATTGCACAAATCTAGTTAGGTTTTCGATTTTGGACCGGGAATCGAATCAAGCCGAATAAGAGATTCAGTTCTGTTTTAAAAAAAATGGTTCTATTTTGATATATACACAAAAATATACATATTTTAAGCATAAAATATGCATAAATTTGAGGGCATTTAATAATTGCACAAATCTAGTTAGGTTTTCGGTTTTGGACATAAACCCAAAACCGAACAAGGAATTTTAGTATTTTCAAAATAGAACCATTTTTTTAAAATGGAACTGAATCTCTTATTCGGCTTGATTCGATTCCCGGTCCAAAACCGAATAACGCTCACCCCTAACAAAGACCCTAACCCTAGATAAATCATATGGACAATCTGCCACATTATAATCCGGCCTTACAGGGTCAATCACGAGTCTAAGATACTCTCTTCTCTCTCTCTCTCTCTCTCTCTCTCTCTCTCACTTGCTCCCAGAACCACTAAGTATTGCCTCCCTAGGTTACAATGAGATGTCGTCAGCTGACGAAAGCCAGGGAGGTAAGAATAGATTTTTATCTAGAATTAGGAAAATTCCAATAAAAAAATAGACACCAAGAAAGGTACTGAGACTAACAATATATTCTAATTGCAGATGTTAATGTCAGAATGAGGGTGAACACCCCACTAAAGATGTTATGCACAAGCCAAAATCCTATTAGGATGAACATGAGCAAAGGATAACAAAAGTAGAAGGAAACTTTACATGAGTAACGGGGAAGCGGCAATCCATGGAGATCAAAAAAATCGAACATAAAGCAATACCATGCAAGAGCAGGCTAATTGCTAAATGCTGAAGCAAAGGAGCACAATGGAGAACATATTCTTATCAGATATATCACAGAATATATTCTCTAAAGATATATTAGAGAATGTTTATAGCAGAATAAAGTTCTCAGCACATTTACAATATAACTCGACAATGGGGTCAGGATATAATAAAATCTCAATAATGCATTTGGAAATCGACAGCACAAAGTGCTGTCTCAAGAGATGCCATACACCAAAACTAGCCTAAACTAGTCACTTTTAGAACCTATACATCAGGCCTACCATTGGCTGTCAAACAAGGCCTACCATTGGCTGTCAAAGAGCATCATCCATCACTATGATCAAGCATCCAATGTCAATTTAACTTTTTTATTCAAGAAAACGATAAAATGATCTAATGAAGAGGCTAAGAAAAAAATACAACAAATAACTAATTTACTAGGCCTTTCCAAAAGGATGTCACCAAGAATAATATCATCATAATCCATCTACCCTCATCAATTAACTATGTTGCAGCTGGGACAAACAACCAATAACTCTGTTAAGTGTCATGTCAGTGTGTCCATGCCAATTCGTATCAGATACAAATTGGACATGACACATTCCAATTCAAATATACACCAAGACACTCTAAATTGATGATGTATTTGTGCATGATGGTTACATGAACGTGTCAAACCTCCACATGGTGTTGTGTTTGTAGGTGACGTCCCTTCAAATTCTAACATACTCACAAGCCCTAAGATCCTTGTAATATAACCTCAGACACTTCCAATAAAAATAGCATCATCCAACCAAACAAATCTGAGTAGAAATTATTATAGATGTGAAAGAATCAGAACATGCAGATTCTCCGAGTTCATATTTGATTAGAGAGGCATTTAACAAGCAGAACCTGGTGAAAAAAAACTTCCCATAAATATCCCCATGAACCAATGATCGATCAATACCATGAAAAAGAAACAAATAACACATCACCACCAGAATCACCAACAGCATACGTGATTTGAACATCAAAATAACCAGATCTGGCAAAATATATAAGAGAGATGATATTATAGATTGAAACCATGTATAGAACATGTATCAACAACCATCCGGTCTGTTCTCATCACAGAACCACAAGAACACCACATAACACTCAAACTAGCAGAATTCACTTGGAACCAAACCTCAAAGGAACATCTATACTGAGTCCAACAGAAACGAAACAAAAATAAATAAAAAGTTTGCAGATCGGATTAAAGTCTCACCCATCTCACTTCACGTTGGGGCATTCCCTAGCAAAGTGCCCAGCCTCGCCGCAGTTGTAGCAAGATCCGCCGCCACCGCCGCCTCCGCCGCCATACCTGTCGCCGCCTCCACCACCGCCGCCATACCTGTCACCACCACCGCCGCCATACCTGCCGCCTCCACCTCCTCCATACCTGCCCCCTCCGCCTCCGCCAAACCGCCCACCGCCGCCGCCGCCTTGGTGCAGTCCCTCGCCATGTGACCGGTCTCACCACAGCTGTAGCAGGCACCACCTCCGCCGCCGCCTCCTCCTCCGTATCCACCTCCTCCTCCATATCCCCTCCTCCACCGTAGCCGCCTCCTCCCCTTTCACTTCTCCCGCCGCCGCCGTACCCTCCTCCACCGTAGCCGCCGCCGCCGCCGCCGCCGTAGCCGCCTCCTCTCCCTCCGCCACCGTAACCGCCGCCTCCTCTCCCACCGCCACCGTCTCCTCCGGAGACGTTAGCGCCGTCGGGGCCGGTGACGTCGACGGCCTTGGTACGGCCGTCGTCTCCCTCGGAGACGACGAACTCTACGGCCTCCCCTTCGGAGAGGGACCGGAAGCCTTCGGACTTGATCGAGCTCTGGTGGACGAAGAGGTCCTCGCTGCCGTCGTCGGGGGTGATGAAGCCGAAGCCCTTGGCCCCGCTGAACCACTTGACTGTCCCCTTCAATCGCATGCTCCCTTGAGCCATTGGGAGAGGGAGATCTAGGAAACCCTAGAAAAAAGCCCTAGATTTGGAGAATAAATAGGGGGGAGGAAACCCTAGCTAGGGTTTCGTTTTTTGTTGGTAAGATAATTTGGGAGGCGGACTTTGGTGGGGTACTTATAGGGACGAGAGGAAGGGAATGGGAGCATCGGACGGCTGAGATTGGTTTTGATGCTTCACACGGGAATCTTACTTTGGATCAAATCGACAATGACGATCTTTTTCCCTGTAGATATTTAATTTTTGGGCTCTCTCTAGGGTTGATAATGGGCCTGTAAATCGATGCAGCCCATCTCAAGTCTACCAATATAGTGTTTTTTTTTTGTTTTTTTTTTTTCTTTGAGATATCCAGCGTACCAATATAGATCAAAGCCAGTTGTGCTTTCTGGGTAAGTCTAGTAATTTAACACTTTTTCAGTCCATCAAATGCGGTCATTAACACGTTACCTTTTAGGGTGTGTTTGGTAAATCGTATTTGAAGGTGAAATTTGAATTTTTATGGATTTGGAGACAAATCTATGGAATCCTATGTTTGGTTGGAGATAGATTTTGATATGGAAAGTATGACAAAATCCAAAACTTGGATTTGGTTGGATTTTGGAGGAAAAAATAATTATTCTTTAATAATTTCGTTAAAATATTTATTATTTAATAATTTTGTTAAAATTAGTAAATTAAAAATTAGTTAATCTTTAATAATTTCGTTTAAAATATTTATTCTTTAATAATTTCGTCTAAAATAATTATTCTTTAATAATTTCGTTAAAAATTAGTTAATTAATAAAAAAATAACTATTTTATTAGTATTATTAATTAAAAAATAGTATTATTAATTAAAAAAAATTAGTTAATTAGTTAATTTCGTTGTAATCATAATTAATAATTTATTAGTAATATATAATTAATAATTTGTTAATTAGTTAATAATCATAATTTAATAGTATTATATATTATTATAATATTAATTATAATTTATTAGTATTATATAATATTAGTTAATAATATCTACTATGTTTAGTATTATTAATTAAAAAATTAGTAATTAGTTAATTTTGTTAATCTTGTTAATATTTATTAGTATTAGTATAAATTAATAATTTGTTAATAACTATTTTATTATAATCTTAATTAATAATATTTTAATCACAATTAGAATCTTATTTTATAATAATTTAATTATAATATACTAATCATAATAATATTAATTATAATTACTATTTTTAAAAATTTTAATTTATAGTTAATTAATCGTTAATTATTAATTATTAATCATAATTATAATTTATAATTATTAATCGTTAAAAAAAATTATCAATTGTTAATTATTAATTATTAATTATTAATTGTTAATTTTAATTTATAGGTATTAATATTAATTATTAATCGTTAATTATTAATTATTAATCTTTAATTATTAATCGTTATTTATTTAAAAATTAACTAATCATTCATTATTAATTTTATAATTTAATAACTAATCGTCAATTATTAATTATTAATTACTAATCGTTAATTATTAATTTTTAAATAATAATAACTATAATTAATCATGATTAATTAATAGCTTAATTATTGATCATGACTATAATTTAATTATTAATCATAAATCCAAATCCTATGTTTGGTTGGAGTTAGATTTGGAGTTGGATTTGAATCTTGAAATCCATAATTTGGATTTGGAGGATTTCCAAATCTAAATCCAAATAGTATAATCTGGTTACCAAACAAGCCCTTAAATGAAAGGGGATGGACAACGCTCGAATTGTAACATTTTGGGATTACTTGTCATAATATTTCCTCGAGATACCGTTTCCAAAGTTATTTGGTAACAACGGTATAAAAAAGTTTTCAAAAAACAAATTCAATTTTTTAGCAAGTCCTGGGAGCATGTGAAAATCTGTTGTCAAAACTTGTTTTATTAGGCTAATTATAAGGACACAGCACATTTTGATCGGGACTATCCAAGTGTTAGTTTTCCATTATTTATAAGTTTGCCACTGGAAAAATTACTCAGGACTATCCAAGTGATAGGTATAAAAGATAAGTCTTATAATTTTTGTTTCTTTCTCACTCTCCATTCCTCACAAGAAGAAGAAGAACAAAAAGAACAAGAACAACAAGAACAAGAACATCAATTTTTACAAACCTAGTTTATTTTAATTTTTTGCTCTCTTATAATTTCTCATATCTTTCTCCAAACCCTACTTTTTTTTCTTCTTCTTGTTGATATTATGGATGAAACCCTAGTTGTAGAAGAAATTGGGTTATCAAATCTATCAAATCTATTAGTCTATTAACCAATTTTTCTTTATTAATAGAAGAATTATGCATGAAATCCTAGTTGTAGAAGAAAACTATGGAAGAAATCCTAGTGTGAATAATTGGGTTCATATCAGAACTGCCACAATTTCTGACAGTCCTAGAAGTATTGAGGACTGCCAGAAATTGTGGCAGTCTTAAAATAGACTCGATGTACAACAAGACTGCCACAATTGCTGGCAGTTCTAGAAGTAATGAGGACTGCCAGTAATTGTGACAGTCTTGAAATAGACTCGATGTACAACAGGACTGCCACAATTTCTGGCAGTCCTAGAAGTAATGAGAACTGCCAGGAATTGTGACAGTCCTGAAAGGGACATGCTCTACAGCAGGACTACTACAATTTCTGGCAGTCCTAGACATATTGAGGACTGCCAAAAATTGAGGCAGTCCTGAAAGATACTTACTGTACAGCAAGTTCCTTTCAGGACTGCCACAATTTTTGGCAGTCCTAAAGTCGAAATTCCCGAATGAAAAAAAAAATGTTAGGGTTTATTTCAATCTTAATAATAGAATGAAATATGCATTTTAGGATTTATTTCCATGCATTCTTTGTGAGGAAAGAAGTATTTAACCTTTATTTTCATGCATTTTAGGGTTTATTTAATTTTTTGGGTGCCATCGAAATTGAAAAAGAGAAGAAAACTAAGATTTTGATGGAGATGGTGATGATGGAAATGGTGGAGAAGAAGACGATGATGATGATGAGAAAAAAACTAGGATTTTGATGGAGATGTGAGAATGAAAATGGTGGAGAAGAAGAAGATGGATAGAAGAAGAAGAAAGCTAGGGTTTGTGAAGAGAGAGAGTGAAATTTAGAAATGAGAGTGATTTTTGGGATTTGGGGGGGCTGTGGGCTTTGGACAGCCCCATGAGTGGAATATTTTGATAGCCCGAGTAAAAGTTCCTCAAATCCTGGCTAGCCCGATCAAATGTGTTGTGCCCTTATAATTAGCCTTTTATTATCATTTCTTTTAAAAAGCACTAAAATTTCAACATGGACCTTAATGTAAGATTATTTGTAAGGGCACATCCAAAGTTGATCAGGGCTATCTCATTTCTGCTAGTCCAGTTAAACTTAGGACTATCACAATTTCTGACAGTCCAAGATACTTTATGGGACTGCCACTTCTAACAGTCCTAGATACTTTATGGACTGCCAAAAAATATGGCAGTCCAGTTAAACACGAGATGGACTGCCAGAAAATGTGACAGTCCAGTTAAACACGAGATTTGGACTGCCACATTTTCTGGCAGTCCATAAAGTACCGAGGACTACCAGAAATAGGATGTGCCCTGATCAACTTTGGATATGCCCTTATAAATAATCTATTGTAAGGATACTAGATTGTTGCCCTTGCAAATGGACACTTAGAAATATGATTTGCTTTGTTATTATTTTTTGAAAAGTAGTAAAAATTTTAAACAGTACTTTAATCTAATGTTGGTTAGATTGTAGTCGATACAAAAGGACAATAATAAACATTACTACTTGTGCCGTCACTTTTTCTAAGGTAGTCGCAAATGCATAAATTTAGTATTTCATAGGAATGTATTATTATTATTTTCAATGGTTTTAGGTGAATTTGGATGGATTATTTGTGGGGATAACCTAGTTATTGTGTTTTTTTATTGTTTTTCCTATGCACCCTTTTATTTAATGCATCACAAAGAGATGCAATTTTTATATCAAATTGTATGGCTTACTTCTTTATCTAGACTTTTATCGTCTACTGGAAATTGAAAAATACAATTTTGTTGCATGAGCTTAAACTCACATCCGAATGCTTCCTACCGCTACCGATTAGTTGCTTTGATTTGCATGATCCTCATTGTCATATTGGCTTAAAACTTAGTCCATTGGCTAGCATATTTGTCTTATCTTTTATTGATTTCTTCCTTTTGGAAAATCTTATTTTTAACCCCTACTAATGAAATAAAACTCATTGAAAGAAATGAATGAGATCCTATTTCATTTGTTTTACCTAGGGGCTTATCCAAGGAATGAATATCCTTCCTTACTGCAAGATAAAGTATAAAATAAATTAAAAGCGGTTATTGTTTCTTCTATCCACGTAGTAAAATAGAGTAAAATAGAGTCCAATCCAATATAGCTTACTGTTGGTTGATTACTCACAAGGAGGAGGAAGCCATCGGAAAAAGAGGGAGTGCACACACCAAAACCAGAACATGAACTGTTTAAATTCGTTGAATTTTTTGGGGCATGCTTTCTCATGTACATATTGATGGACTTGCTTCTTCTCTTCTTTTTTTTTCCCCTTTTTCTCTTTTGAATTAAAGATTATCAGGAAGAAATAAAACAAAAATCCTAGAGAAACTCGTGAGTTTTTAATTTTAAAATTTTGGCCATTAATAGCCGTTGTATTACATGCACCTCATCTCTAATCCTTTTCAAAGATCTAAACAGAAAAAACTCAAGTTGCTATTTGAGTTCCAATTTGAGTTACTGTAGTCGAACTCGAGAAAAAATTGTTTGAATTAAATGAGTTGATGCTCAGAATGATGCTCTGCAAGTCTTATGTGTTGTTTTAATTAAATAGCTTGAACATATATATAATGTTGAACCATCCAAACAATAGAAGTCTGTGTTTGTTTCTTGGTTGTTTGGGAGGCAAGTCCAACTGAAAAATAACCAACCCCCGTCTAACGGACACCAAGCACAGATAAAGACAAGTATAGGACATGAAGATCCTCCTATGTGGAGTGGCGTGATACGACGTCCCCGTGTCCATAACCCAGTCGTCCATCTTCACACGTCCAAACCTGCCGCCGCGGTATGACATGAAGATCCTCCTATGTGGAGTGACGTGATATGACGCTCCCGTGTCCATGACCCAGTCGCCGTCATGACACATGCCACAAGGTTTCTCTGCGTCGGTTGCTGCAATGATGATATCTTCCATTGCTGTGAGATCCTCCTGATCGTCATTACCTTTTGCCTTCTCAGTTTTGAGCTTCATACAGTTCCTCTTGATATGACCCATTTCCCCACAGTGATAGCAGCCCTCCTTGCGGTCCACAATCGCAAGATTCTGAGAACTTTCCCATGTCCTCGCCTGTGAATTGGGTCTTCCCTTCCCGTAGGAAGTCACCAGAGCGGACTCCTGCGATGATTCCACTTGCTTGCGTCGGACCTCCTCATTCAACAAGCTACTTTTGACTGCCTCCATCGTGACAACTCCATCATGCACCACTACAACAAAAACCCTTTTAATGACGGCTAAAAAGCGTCATTAATGACGAACCATGACGCTTTTTTTCACAACAACCGTTATGAAAACGGGTGTTATAAATGTTTTTTAAAAGCGTCATAAAATAACCGTCATGAATAGTTTCTATAAAAGCGTTATGAATAGTTAATATAGTGCACAATTCAGAACAATTTTAAAACGTCATGAATAGATAATATGTATAGGCTCAATGCAGCACATTTATAACACTTTATACTATTCAAATTAACATATTTATAATGCTCTATACTGCACAGATATATTACATTCCAAAAACTTAACATTATATATCACCATTTTATTACATTTATCAAAATAGAGTACATATCAACATCTTCATTACATTGAATATCCAAATACAGAATGTACCCAAAAAATAGGAATAAATCTCTCTTTTGCTAACCAAATTATTAGAAATATTTACTTAAGTAGATTCTGACCATGGATCTTCTCTCTGCCATCTCTTGAATATGCAGCATAATTTGCCAACAGTAGGCATCTCTTCTGCTAGCAAATCTTTTTGATGTTCAGCTTTTTTTTACCATGAGCCTTCTATCCACCTCCTTGACATCTATTTCAAGTTCATATTCCTTCAACTAGCTATCACTTGAAGTAGGCCCAGGCTTCGAAATACTAGCGTCGGCTGCAGAAAGATTAATTTCCCCTTCAGCAAGATATATGAGATATATAATGAACAAGTCCAAAAACTAGAGATCAATCACACATTAAGTTCTGTAAATTATGATCTGAGAATCCAAGATGAAAAGCTTAAAGAAACAAACAGGTTAAAAATATTGCAACTAAGTTCTTCCAATTGAAGGTGATTTTGTAATGTATTTATAGTCCACCAAAGTTGCATTGAAACTAGTAGACCTTGTTAAGTATAGCAAGTTTGAATGTGAACTGTGCTTCCTTAAAATCCCATCAAAATGTAGAATACTGAGATATTAAATATTTGGTTTAGGATAACTAATGAACTAATAATTAAAATTCAATCCAAGTACTTCTTTCTAGTTTCATACAAGATCCATATGTTTCTAAGGATGCTTAATTGCATCACCAGTTGTTCCATATATTCCAGGTTCTATATTTTAACTTTTATCTTTTCTAACTATTATTTGGCCTTGATCCCATTGTTGAAAAAAAGAAATAGGAGTGACAGAAATTAGATTTGTAACAATTAATTCTATCACGATAGATCACGTAAACTTATTACTGTAATTAGAACTGATGGAGAAGTTCATACCGAGTTTCTTATCTCCTTTTGATAACTTGCTCTTGCCCTTTTCCTGTGTTGCTTACACTCTTTCAGTAAAGCTTCAGATATGGCGTCGGCCTCCCATTTTTCCTGCCATTTTTTCAAGATTGCCACGATAAACTTGCAGTAATTTGAGTTTAAAAGCTTTCAAATAAGTTGTGAAGATAAACAACGACTAACCCGAAGGAAACTCTTCACCAGTGGTACAATTATAGTAAGATAATCAAAACAAGAGACAGTTGCAATCCTTCTCTTCAATCTATGACAGGTTTCAATATTCTTCCTGACTTTCGCAGTATTTAGATGGAGCTGCAAAACCAGAAGGTTACATGTGAGAGTGAGACTAGTGTAATCAAAGAAAATATTGCTTACAAGGAGGATTGAGAGAGGGCATGGGAATTGAGAGTGTGGAGTTGTTTTGGTATGTGTATGTGTATTTATATTAGAGAGTGTTTGAGAGATTTGAGAGGAGTGAATGAGTGTTTATATTCAGCCCATTGGACAGCCCCCCAAACCAGCCTTAAGCAGCCCCAAACCAGTCCCTTATTCTAGCCCAAACCAGCTCTATAGCTGTCCATTTTAGTCCTTAAACAGCCCCCTAAACTCAGCCTATAAGAGCAACTTTAAATCAGCCTTAAACCTGTCCTTATTGGTCCTATATTCAGCCTGTATTGGCCTTAGATTCAGCCCTATAGTATCAAGATCATTATACCTCATTAAACAAATAGTTTTCTAGAGAAACTAAAGAAAATTTTCAAACTTTTATTCTCTTGACGTGTTGATTATAAATCGAAAAGTTTGAGGTTTAAATATAAGGCATATACCAATGGTTCAATATATTAGATGGTTATAGTATCCCCATGACTTGTAACATGGTAGTTACCCTCTTTCAAATATTGAGAGCTTCCTCCTACCATTAGAAGTCTGGACATGATTTTATGACAAATTCCTATTACACAATGAGGAATACCATTATCGTGTAAATTTCAGTAAGATAAAAATTCTGTCTACTAACAAGAATACATTCACAACACCATGATTATTGCAAGTTAGGAAAAAAATTGATTTATCAGTCTGGTTGTTCAGTTTGCAATGAGAGTTTCAGTATAGTGTTATGCTAGGATGTTTACTACCATATTTTTATGTTTAAATCCTTGCAAATGCTTTCTTGTCTTGTCTTTTCCTTTTTTCTTTTTCGTTAATTGTTTTCCGTAAATAAATGATTTCTTGTCTTATTTTTTTTTTTCCTTTTCTCATTGTTTTTCGTAAATAGAACATGGAATGTGATACTGCTCTGTTTTCTTTCAGAGTATCCCTCCATGGTGGATTTGGTTCTATTATGTTTGTCCAGTGGCATGGACTCTACGAGGCATTATAACTTCACAGCTAGGGGATGTCGAGACTCGTATGGTGGGGCAGGGTTTTGATGGTAGCGTGAAGGAATATTTGGAGATGTATCTTGGTTTTGATGGTAGCGTGAAGGAATATTTGGACAGCTAGGGGATGTTGAGGCCTTAGACTTTTGTTAATTAAAGAACAATAGGTGGCACATGGTTACCTCCATTAAACTTCCATTGCTTATCAAATTCAATGCTCTGTAATTGTGCTCATTGCAGCGTGATCTCTGGCAAGCCATCGGCATAATCCTCCTCCGGTGACTACTACTAGACCTCAATCGATCGCTCAACTACAAAATCACCAAGAATAACTCAAACTCCAACATCTTACCATCAAAATTTTAACAAACATATAGGAAACAGATACCTACTTCTTCGGATTTAGGACTATACGACGGATCGGACAACACGCGAGGGAACGACTTCGGCGTCTTCCTCAACCCGTCGCCGCCGACGTCGAAACATCATCGGGAAGTTCCTGGAAGCCAGAACTAGGAGGTTCGTGTGCAACCTCGGCATCGTCGTGGTGATCGGTGAAGAATTCTTTCGGGATCGGAAGGATTTGGTTGGGAGAATAAAAATGAGGGTTTTGAAGAAGAAATTTGGGGGAAATTAATTTGTGCAACCTCGGCATCGTCAAGAATTCTTCCTGAAATCGAAGAAGAAATCCATCAGAAACCCTAAAAATCGACGAAGTATAAGCAAAATTAAGCCCTAACCGAAGAGAAATTGGAAGAAAAATCGAACCTTTGCGTAGATCTGGAGTTTGGGAGAGGAGAAATTGGAGTCGAACCGAAAAGGAGGGAAAATGAAAAGTGAAAAATTGGGGGAGAAGAGGTTTGAGGAGGAGCTGCTCGGTTAGAAAATGGATGAGAAATGAATTTTTCTCTCCCACTGAGCTTTTATACAGTTAAGGAATTACAAGTTTGCCACCGCTCTAAAATATTAATGACGTTTTGTTTTATAAACGTTATAAAAAGCCAGAATTAGTCCAAACCATCATAGAAAAGGTATTTCTCAACTTAATAACTCTTATGTATCAGCCGTAATTAAAACTCCTTGTCGAGCGTCATTAATAGGTCTTTTTGTTGTAGTGCACGGAGTTGCACACCGCCACCACCAACGTCTCCCAGCTTTCCAGCAGAGAACTCAAGAGCAGTAGGGCCTGAAGCTCATCATCAATCACCATCTTCATCGCAGACAGCTGATTGATGATACCCTGAACCTCGTTCAGATGTTGTGCTACTGGGGGCACCCTCCGTGTACTTCGAATTGACGAGTTGGCGAATAAGAAACGCCTTGTTGCCAGCCGTCTTCCTTTCATATAGCGAATGCAGCTTCTCCTATAATGCTTTTGCTGAACTCTCCATGGACACGTGGCGAAACACCAAATCATCCAACCATTGGCGGATCAATCCAACAGCCTTCCGATCCAGTCGTTTCCAATCTTCAGCAGCTTTGTCCATTGGCTTTGTGTTGTCGCCCTCCAACGGACCATGCAACTCCTTGCACTAGAGAGATGTCACTTCCATTTTCTGTTATACGTATCTTCAGTATACGTATACGGATTCTGACATTATCAGGTGGTCCTAGTTAGACTTGTCTTGCTTAGCCTAGTCTTGGTTTAATCTTGACTTGGTTTATTTGATTTGGTTTGGTTCAATTTGACTTTGTTTAGCTTGCTTGGTTTATTTTGGTTTGGTTTTCGTTTGGTTTGAGATGGTGAGGCTTACGATATAAGTTAACTCCACTCTCTTTCCTTCATTATTTCTCATAACTTCTTCTTCTTCCTCCATTACTCTCCCACCAACCTAGAGAGCTTAGGCAAGTGCAACTTGCTTCATAATGGATCTTCCATTTTATTGTTCTTTCTTCTCTACATGATTCTAAGCATCTTTAGGACTTGGAGTTTTCGGTTTGGACGGATGGATTTTTGTAGATCTAAGTTTGTAGTCTTTTGGTTTTCTTGGTTTTTGATCTACCAAACTTCATTATTTTCAAGTTTTGATTATTTATGTTGTAGAGAATTCGATTTTACCCAAAATGGACCTTTAAAAAGTTGGATTATACTTATTTTGAGGAAGTTATGGCCAAAGCAAGTTTTGGACATCTTCTATGTTCATCTGTCCTGGTTCTGGCAGGGACGATGAATTGTATCGCAGGATGAATAGTGCCGCATGGATGATAGTGCCGCAGGCTTGCATAGTGCTGCATGGCTTGTATAGTACCGCAGGCTTGCTTAGTGCTGCATGGCTTGCATAGTACCGCAGGCTTGTATAGTATCGCATGGATGAATAGTGCCGTATGGCTTGCATAGTGCAGCAGGCTTGCATAGTGCCGCATGGATGAATAGTGCCGTATGGCTTGCATAGTGCCATGGGATTGCATAGTGCCGCATGGTTTGCATAGTGCCGTATGCTTGAATAGTGCCGTATGGATAAATAGTGCAGCAGGCTTGCATAGTGCTGCATGGCTTGCATAGTGCCGTATAGTGCCTATTTTAGCTATTTTTGACTGTTTTATGCCCTATTTGGCTGATTTGTGGCCATAATTTTTTCCAACTTCCAACATGAAAGTTGTAGATGTTTTCTTTGGCTTCAAGAATATGTTACTAGCTATTTTTATGCTAGTTTCTCTCATTTATGATAATGTAAGGATAGAACACGATAGTGGCCTGTTATGGCGCACTCTTAACAAGTAACAGTAACTTGACATGATAACTCTTAAATAGTGACCCATCATGGCGCACTCTTGACAAGCAACCTCGACATGATAATTCTTGATGGTGGTCCATCGTGACACACTCTTGACATGATAAGTAATCTTGATAGTGGTCCGTCGTGGCGCACTCTTGACAAGTAATCTTGATAAGTAAGTCTAACATGTAATCTTGAATGCTGTTAAGACGGCTATCTTGACATGCTGAATAATAACTAGTCTTGACACCATGGATGATTGTTCTTGAATGTTCTTGTATAAGCTACCAGTCTTGTCTCGCATCATGTCTAGGACTTGCATCCCTGATTACCACGGTCAGGAATTTATGCTGAATCTGACTAGGTTAATTACTAGATTGATCAAAGTAGCTCATATTGTAAGCCCCTAATTTTCAAAATAATATTTTATATTATTAAATCTTTTATATTTTAAATAGATTAATATAATTATTATGAATTTTTCTAGAATTTTAAATAATTTTTAAATAGTTTTTAAATCAAAATATTTCATTTTATAATAAATTGAATTATTTTAATATCGTTTTGTAATTTTTAATTTTGTATTAATATCGATTTGCAATTTAATGAATTGTTTTAACTGCAGTTTGCAAATTATGTTTTGCAAACTGATAGCCATAGGGTGTGCAAAGCCCCAAACTCCAGGGGCCTTGCTGCAATTTACCACACCCCCCCACGTCTTCGGCCACCTAACCCCGACGACCACCGACTTCACCCGCCATTTCCAGCCGACCCCAGCCCCACAACTGACCTCTTTTCCCCTATAAATACCCTCCCGGCCTAAACCCTAACCGTAGTTCATTTCCGACCACCCAGCCACCATCGACCACCCCATTTCACTAACCCTAATCCTAACTCCGGCGACCACCCTAGCGCAGCCTCCACAGCCGACATCGACGCTTGCCGCCACCACCACTCGACGCGTCTCGTCGAGACGAGTGCAGCGCCACCCGAGCGCCGCAACGTCGACGCTTCCTCCGCCCTATCGCCGCACCAACAGCCCGCTCGACTTGGACACGTACGTGTCAGTTCTGTTTCATGTCGAATTGTGTCTCATACTCACCTATTTGATTCGCCTGGACACGACGACTCTAGTGGTAAGGTTGGACACGCGTTAGCAGTGTCGTGCTGGGCACGGACACGCGATACTGGGTCAGATTCCATTTGTTCGTGTCCTGAACAGTTTGGACACGAGCCGAACTGTTATTTAGTGCTATTGGGTTAACAGATTTAGTTTTGTGCTATTGGGTTCAGAAACCCATTAACCTAAAACCCAAATAAATCTAACTCTAACCCATTCTCTAACACAGACTCGGGCTGACCCCCTGGCCAGCCCGAGCGCGCTAAGACTTGATCCCTGCCCTGACCTGAGTTCGAGCCCCCCTTTGGTTTGTTGTTTTGTTTTTTTTTGTTTATTTTATTATTTATATATATTATATATGTATTTATATGTATACATGTATATACATATATTATATATATTATATTACTGTTATATTGTATATTATACTGTATTTATATATATATATATATAATATATGTATATTTTATATTTAGTATATATATGTATATTTATTGTATATATATATAATATATATATATATATATATATAATATATTAATATATATATATATATATATATATATATATATTATATCCATTATATATATTATATGTATATAATATATCCATTATATATGTATATAAATATCTATATATTTGTGTATATATATAATAGTAATTGTTGTATAAATATGTATATATTTTCAAATATAATTTTAGTGCTAAAAAATTATTTTGTAAAATTTCACAAGTTATTTTATTGTATATTTTGTGACTTGCAATTTTACCACTTTAAAATATATTATTTAAATTCCTGTATTTTATCTGTTATGACCAATTGATGTCCAAACCTAGCATGGGTTTTGGGTCCAATTGTGTCTAATACATTCAGAGTCTGTTCAAGTCATATTGGACTTGATTCACGGCTCTGAATCCTGTATCTGAACTTCGGTTCAATTTCGAATACATGGACAAAATAGTAATAATAATTATTATTTTCCAGAAATTATTACTTGCTGTTTTTGAATTTCTATATATATTTTAAGTGTTGTAAAAATTGGAAAAATTATATTTAAATACTATGTTAATTTAGCTAATTTATTATAATTTTTTAGCATTTAATAATACTTTTGGTATTTTATAAAAGTAGGAAATAGAACTTATTTTCAGTATATATAGTTTGCTGATTTTTAATAAATATTTATGAAGGTTTATAAATTCCAGAAAAATTAGTATAAATTTATATAATTAACAAGGATCATTTTAGTACTTTATTTTATATAAAGTTGAGCCCTTTGTCTATCTCAAAAATTATTGGAACGTAGTGTACAGTTTGATTTATTTATTGAATAATTACGACTTTCAATGTTTTGTGTTGTTTTGAGTTATAGACATATTGGACCCCATCCCGCACTAGCGTAAAGACCCTAGAAAGTTAGTTTGGGTATTGTGTCACCCCACATTGGTCTCCTATGCTAAAGTCACCATTTGGCTAGGTGTCCAGTCAGAAAGTCGTGTTACACAACTAGACCTCGTTTGGTTACCGAAATTTGAGCTTGGGAAAGGAAAGTGATTCCTTTCCTATGTTTGGGAGCCAAAGGAAAGTTATTGGAAAGGAAAAATGATTCCCAAGAGGTAGGAAAATAGGGGGGGAAGTGGTTCCTCCCATTTATCTAAGGAATCACTTTCCCTCCAACTTTCCCGTATTTATTACAAAAAGTTTTGACCAAAATATCCATGTTCATAATATTATTTACCATTTTTATCCATAATATCTTTTAGACAAAAATATTTCTAAGTAATAATTATTTTTATTAGCACGAGGGTATGTTTGGAAAATTGACTTGATTTTGTTTTCTTTCCTTACAAACATCAAACACTATAATGGAAATTAAAGATATATTCCGGCTATAATCCCGATCTTTCCAAACACCGGAAAGGAAAGTTTATAGGAATTATAATTTCATAAAGGAAAGAAAATACCAAGGAATCATTTTCCTTTCCTTTCCATTCCGCGAACCAAACGAAGCCCTAGTGTCTTAGTGTTTAACTTAGTATAAAAACTAAGTTTATGTATTATTTCTACAGTGACGAGTCACCAGGCATCTATAGCATTTTTATCGCTGCTTTGCTTTGCTAAAGACAAGTACTTCTACGAACTTTACATACTGCTATAACAATAAACTGTGATTTTTCAACCATGTTAAATGCTGATCCTTGGGGTAGCAAGTTAAAACTTTACATGTTGTATTACTTTCAGTCTCTACCATGTTTAGGACAGTTTTCATATCTCTCACATGTTTAAATAATGGGTTAAGGGAAAACTGTTAGTAGTGTACGTGATCACGACCCCCTTCTCCGTATGTATTTACCCGCGCACGGTAACATTCTATATATAACTTTCCCGTATGTTCTGATCTCGCGTTTGTGTATGGATATACACCGATGCCGTTCGTGCACGTATGTGCATGCCAGAAAAACTTGATATGTGCCGCTGTACATCCTATTGACCGATTCACGTACATGCTACGGTTTTAAACTTTTAAAATATATGTTGCCATTTCTAAAAAGAACCAATTAAACCATGATATGCCATGATTCTAGTTTATTACACTTCTGTTCATGCTCGTATATTTAGTTTGTTAGAATCAGTACTTGCTCCCGTCCTGATAGGATAACGTTGTAGGTATACTTACTGAGGAGGAGTTGCTCTGTGATTCATATTATGGAGTTGTTGCCGAGGACCAGGCCTTATCTTACGAGGATGTACCTGCGGGAAAACTCGTCTAGTTTGCGTAGTTGCTCGGAGTTCCGAGAGTAGTCATACTGTTAGACTATGTATTTTGTGACTAGACCTGTATCCAGCTTTACATTTTAGACTTGTACTTGGACTTACTATTATATGAGATGACTTTTGTGTTTGGAGCATTTATGACTCTTTATTACTATAGAACTGTTAGCACATTTAGTCTTACCTTGTTATCTTTAGAACAGCTTACTACGCTTTATCTCAAGCGTAGGTTGGACATGACTCGGCCCGGCCCAACAATTTGGGTAACAGATTATGACATATTTTAGTGGTGGCCCACGCAGGTCCTGACTAAATTGTTTGGTTACGTTATTATACCAAGCATGCCAACAATTAGGAACTTAAGGTAATTAGACAACATTAGGAATGACGCTTAGAACACCTAGAGGAATATTAAGACTGCAACATAGGAAACGTATCACGTGCTCGTTATTACAAATTGGATTTTCCTTGTTATTTATGACTGTTTACTTTAAAGAGTCCTTATAAGTCCCTTTTATTTATTTAGATGGTGCTCACCCGCTCATCCCAGTACACCACATCTAAGAATGGCACACTCCCTATCCAGTCGGTTGACCAGTTGACCGATGCACCTCTACCTCCACCTACAATACACCCCCACTCCACAAATCCACCAACCCAAATGCCTCCACCACCTTCCACATCACAGTCCCAGTAGGACCCGATACTCTCACCACCACCCATCACTATACCTACCCAGGCTTCCGTCACACTCGACGAGAACCAACTGCTCACTCTGATTCAGGGGTTCCTAACGACCCATCAAGAGCAGACCACCCTACTCCGCCAGAGCATGGAGCGTTCTGAGGAACGTACCGTGATCCCACCACCTGTAGAGCCACGACAGAGAGCAGGGACAATCAAGGACTTCATGGGTCTGAACCCCAAGGAGTTCTTAGGGACTGAGGGCATAGTTGTAGCAGATGACTGGCTAGACTCAGTAGAGAGGAAGCTCCTTGGAGCTAGGTTGCCGAATGACCTCCAGGTCGAGGCAGCGGGATTTCTGCTGATAGACTTGGTAGGAGTTTGGTTCCGGAATGAGCCGCTATTCGCGAGAGGGAAGGCCACTTGGGATCAGTTCAAGACCCAGTTCAAGAAGAAATTCTTCTCGACCACCGCTAGGGTAGCCATGGGGCTACGATTCCAGAACATCCAGCAGGAGAACCGTTCTGTTGACGAGTATATAGCAAAGTTTAGTCGTTTGAGCCATTTCGCTCCTAGTCTAGTTGCAGACCCTGAGGAGATGACACGTAGATTTTGCCATGGTCTAGTTCCAGACATTGGCATTCTTATAGTGGCGAACGGTACGACTGACTACTACCAGAGCCTAGAGTTGGCCCGGAGCATAGAGGAGCGTCTTCTGTCTTGCAAGAGGCCGACTTCTGTACACCTCGAGGGACCGTCCAAGCGTCAGGCTTTCCAGCCGAGAGCACCGACGCCGCACCAGTAGACTTACCGTCCCCCTACATCACATCATCCGACCCCGCCAGTTAGAGCCTCGGGACCCGACAGCAGCAGAATAGAGCTTTGTGTGGATTCTGTAAAAGGCTAGGCCACGACGCTTTCATCTGTATGAAGTGGTTGGGGCAGTGTTTAGCTTGTGGGTCTGCCACCCATCAGCTTCGGGACTGCCCAGTAGCCAAGGTACCTAGAGGACCGTCGCTTTCGACTCAGCAGTAGAGGTTTGGGCAACATCTGCAGCAGCAGAAGGGACCCCAGGGGAAGACTTATAGCCTAGCTCTTGAGCCAGAGCCGGAGCAGGTTTCAGAGCCAGATTATTTGGCTGACGTCATCACAGGTCATGTTTATTTACATACTTTTTTAGCTCTATGCTTGTTTGATTTCGGTGCATCTCATAGCTTCCTGTCATCAGAGTTTATGCATAAACACCACTTAGTAGCTACACCTACCGAGGAGATGAGTAGAGTAATGACGGGAGGAGGACCAGTGCCCATTAGAGCTATCTATAGATGCTCTATTACTGTAGCCGGGAGAGAGAGTTTAGGGGACGATTCTTTGTGATGCCACTCCCTGGGTATGATATCATATTAGGGATGGACTGGCTTAGCTATGCCCATGCAACTATAGACTGTCATGAGGGTAGTATTCTGTTCAGTCCCCCAGGCACGGCACCATTCAGTGTCAGAAGGACATGGCCGGAGATCAGCCTAGAGCCGAACTGTTGTGCGACAGTTGGGGAGATAGCACCGCCACACCCTATCATTAGGGAGTTTATGGATGTATTCCCAGAGGATCTTCCAGGACTTCCGCCTGACAGAGATGTGGAGTTCACTATAGATTTAGTACCGGGTTCAGCACCAGTATTTCGGGCTTGCTATAAAGTAAATCCCAAGGAGGCCGTTGAGATGAAAGAGCAGATTGATGACCTATTGAAAAAGGGTTTCATTCGATCTAGTGCTTCTCCATGGGGAGCGCCAGTGCTCTTTGTGCCGAAGAAGGATGGTACAGTTCGGTTGTGTATTGACTACCGGGCGTTGAATACCATCACCATTAAGAACAAATATCTTCTGCCCAGGATAGATGATTTGTTCGACCAGTTGAGTGGGGCGAAGGTATTTTCCAGGATAGATTTAAGATCCGGTTACCACCAGGTGAAAGTCAGGGCAGCAGACATCCAGAAGACGGCATTCAACACGAAGTACGGGCAGTACGAGTTTCTGGTGATGCCATTTGATCTCACAAATGCGCCAGCTGTCTTTATGAACTTGATGAATAAGACATTTCATCAGTATCTGGATAAGTTTGTCGTAGTATTTATCGACGACATCCTGATATACTCAAAGACGCCGGAGGAGCACGTAGAGCACTTGCGGACAGTTTTGGAGATTCTGAGGCAGGAAAGGTTGTTTGCCAAATTGTCGAAGTGCGAGTTCTTTTTGGACCGAGTGGAGTTTCTCGGTCATATAGTTACTGGAGAGGGGATCTCGGTGGATCCCAGGAAGATTGCTGCCGTTGAGACATGGAAGGCTCCGACGTCAGTTTCAGAGATCAGGAGCTTTCTGGGTTTAGCCGGCTATTATAGGAAGTTCGTCCAAGACTTTGCTAGGATAGCTGAACCCATGACGAAGCTGACGCGGAAGGACGCAGAGTACATCTGGTCAGAGGACTGCCAGGCAGCGTTTAAGGAGCTGAAGAGGAGGCTGACGACCGCTCCAGTTCTGACATTACCTTTAGGATCTGGAGGTTTCATCATATACAGCGATGCTTCGAAAAAGGGGCTAGGATGTGTCCTACAGCAGCATAGAAAAGTGATTGCTTATGCATCTAGGCAATTGCGGACTCATGAGCGGAACTATCCTACCCATGACCTAGAGTTAGCTGCGGTGATCTTTGTACTCAAGTTATGGAAACATTACTTATACGGAGAGCATGTGGAAATCTTTACTGACCACAAGACCTTGAAGTATGTGTTCACGCAGAAAGAGCTGAACATGAGGCAAAGACGATGGTTGGAGTTGATGAAGGACTTCGACATCGATTTACAGTATCACCCTGGGAAGGCAAACGTGGTGGCGGATGCGCTGAGCAGGCATCTGATGGCATGGTATCTGATGTTAGATCGGCATTTGCAGGAAGATCTGGAGAAGCTCGGTATCGAGATAGTTCGGCCAGGATCAGTGATACAGATGATGGCGCTTGATATTCAGTCAGGTTTGATGGAGCAGATCATGGAGACACAGTCTACAGATGAGAGCCTTCGCAGACTTCAAGCCCAGGCTTTAGCTGGATTGCTAGATGACTTCACCGTAGCAGAGGATGGATCCTTGAGGCATGGCAACCGATTGTGCGTACCGAAGGGAGAGCTGATAGAGACAGTCTTGCAAGAGGCGCATCGATCGAGATATTCTATTCACCCTGGTGCCAACAAGATGTACCATGACTTACGGGAACATCTTTGGTGGCATGGGATGAAGAGAGATGTATCACGTTTCATTTCGAGATGCCTAGTTTGCCAGCAGGTCAAGGCAGAGCGCCACAGGCCAGCTGGTCTATTACAATCGTTACCCATTTCCGAGTGGAAGTGGGAACACATTATGATGGATGGACTTCGTCTCAGGGATTCCTCGTTCCCAAGGAGGGAAGGATGCCATTTGGGTCATCGTGGACAGGCTGACGAAGTGTGCGCACTTCATACCCTTCAAGGTGGGGCTTTTCACCGAGAAGTTGGCAGAACTATACATACAGCAGATAGTTTGCTTGCATGGAGTACCAGTGAGCATCGTGTCGGACCGAGACAACAGATTCACGTCCCACTACTGGAGGAGCTTGCAGGAGGAGTTGGGCAGTCGGCTCAAGTTCAGTACGGCGTACCACCCGCAGACAGATGGGCAGTCCGAGAGGACGATACAGACGCTAGAGGACATTGTGAGGACCTGTGTGCTGGACTTTGGCGGATCATGGGAGAGCCATCTGTACTTGGTAGAGTTTTCATACAACAACATCTACCAAGCCAGCATCGGTATGTCTCCTTTCGAGGCACTATATGGATGACGATGTCGTACACCGCTCTTTTGGGACGATGTTGGGGATAGAGTTATGCTTGGGCCAGAGATGATCACGGATGCAGCAGAGAAGGTTGGGATGATCAGAGACAGGCTCAGATTAGCTCAGGACAGGCAGAAACACTGGGCCGATGCTAGTCGCAGACCGATGGAGTTCGCTGACGGAGATATGGTGCTAGTGAAGATATCACCTACTAGAGGGACGATTCGGTCCGGACGAGGAGGCAAGTTGAGCCCCAAATACATCGGGCCATTCGAGATACTTGGCAGGATCGGAGAGGTAGCTTACTGGGTTGCACTTCTATCCAACCTAGCAGGAGTTCACGATGTCTTTTATATGTCTCAGCTGAGGAGATATGTTCCGGACCCCAGCCATGTGCTAGATCATTCAGAGTTGGAGATCGGACCGAGCCTTGCAGTTACAGAGCAGCCCGTGGAGATATTGGACAGGAGGAAGAAGAGGCTGAGTGTAGAAGCATGGAATTTCAGGACCAGAAGTCCTATGCGCTAAACATTACATGGGCTAGGAAGCTCAGAAGAAGTACTTGGCACAATAAAGCAAAAACATAGACATGAAAAGAAGATTTTTATTTCATATAAAAGTCTATTACATGTCTTAAAAAAGGACTGTACAAAGGAGGATTTCTACAAAGAAAAGACCCTAAGTCTACAACTAGGCGCAGCAACCACCATGCCCCCTCAGCCAGGCGCATCCCTTCAGCATCTCGCCATGCGCCCTCAGCCAGGCACATCCCTTGATCAATTATGTGCATCCTCAGTTATGTGCATCCCTTGCTCAGTTATGTGCATCCTCAGTTATGTGCATCCCTTCAGCAGCTCAGTTATGTGCCGCCCTTCCAGCCAGGCGCATCATGAAGTCTCAGCATATGCGCCATCAAATGCTTCGACTAATGAAGCATTTATTGAGCAGAACGAGGGTGGCAATCAACCCTCTAGCTGGAGGAAGAGCTCCCCAATCCAAGGAAGAGGAGAGCACCGCAAATCAACCTGTGGCCAGGGAAGGCTTCGAAAGAACCTCCAAAGACCAAGGAAGACCGCAATTGAAACCGCGGCTAAAGGAGCAGCTTTCAAAGAAAGAGCCTCCAAAGCCGCAGTACCGCAATTCCGATCTGTGGCTCTCCCAGCATAACGGAGACGAGGCTCGAGCATCCCAATCTTTGGATGCAACAGGCACCTTTCGCTTGCCTCAGAAGCCCTCGACTCCGACATTTGAATGTAACAGTCACCTTCAAGTGCATCAATGAAGACAATGCGTCGCATCTTCACCCTCGGGAGCATCTCATCAACAGAATGCGTTCGAGTAAACAAGTTCATTTCGGGAAGATGTGAGAGAACGAGAAGCAAACTCTCTCCATGCCACTATTTATAGGCCGGGCAAATCAAACCCATGCGCCAAGTGGCTGGCTCTCTGAATCCCGTGCAATAAATTTGCATTTAATGGTGATGAACCTGATGCTTCGAATTCAGAGGCTATTTAAAGCAGTCGAAGAACGTAACAGTCACACCAAAAGACGTGTCATGCGGAGTGGATGTGCCGGTCAGACATCGCATCACATAGACGCGCCCCTCAGCACCAAGCGCTTCATAAGCATGCGGCCCCATACGGCCCCATGTGCCTAGTGGAACGCTGATCGATGTGCCCACTCAGCAAACCCATCACCTGTCAAAGAACATTAAATGACGAAGTCTGACAGAGTTGGCAGCACGTCCCCCGAAGACTGTAGTTGACAACTTTTTTCAGAAAACGAAGCGTCGCCAACGTCAGCACCATCATTACTCCCCTCCGACGGTTACGAGCCACGTGGCCGCCCAAATATTTTGCATGCGCCTCCGCAGCCATGCGCCCAAATCTCTGCATGCGCCTTAAAAGCCATGCGCCTCAGACTTTTCTCTGATCCCTAAAGACAGAAGTAAAGTCACTACTGAAGCTTCGCATGCGCCTCAAAAGCCATGCACCCCGAATGGTTCGTGACTCCTAAAGGTTACGAGCCAAAGTCTCCTCATGCGCCCAATCTCAGGCACATCCTACCAGATCATTCTCCACCAAATCCGAGATCTTCGAGCCATGGACCGACGACATGCGTCCTTTTACTTGATTCAGCCTATGAAGGGGTACTAATCACCCAAAATCTCCGCAACAAAAAGATCCTCTTCCTTGCTACGTGCCAGTCCACAACAGCAGCAAGAAGGATTCAACTCCTTAATCAAAGCGCATCATCCACGCGCCTCCATCAGCAATCACCACGTGACATCCTCACTTATAGGCGCATCCTACATATGCGCGCATGAGCAGCCAGCCTGCAAAGATATAAATAGAGGGATCATCTTTATCTAACACACACACAGACAGAGACACACAGACAGAGACGTCGTACAATCATCAGCAGCATATAGAGAGAGGCAGATACAGACACTCAACGTCTTCTTCCTCTCCATAAGCTCCTGTACCTAGAGCAACCCAGATCTTCAGAGAACCGAGAACCGTCGTCAGATCGTCAACGGAGTCAACGTATTACCACTCGCTCCATCGACACAAGGAACCCAGATTAAACAAAAGTGTACTCCTAGGACTACGTCTAAGTCCTACATTGTAACACTGTTCTGTTTGTATTGAAATTACATCAAAAGATTTTAATAGCAAACAAGCTGGCGACGCTGCTAGGGACCTCTTTCTCCTCCACGGAGAAAGCTGTGTCGCAATCCGACGACGTAAAGGTGGGCTCCTCCCACAAGGTGCTGGTCATACGCCTCAATCAACAGGCGTATGAGGAGTTCATCTCTGAAGGCAGCGCGAGTCCTTCGAAGCTGCTGCCGACGCCGAAGAAGACTCGCCAAGTCTGGGTACGCAAGGTCGACGCTTCTGGCACCACCACCGAAGGGGATGCACCAATGCATTCATCCCTTCCTGCTGACGTCCTTAGCAACCAAGATGCGCCCACTGGTGTGGCGTATCTCTCGGGAAAACGTGCGGCTGACCACATTCTCCAGCTATCTCCCTCTCAGGCGAGGATGATGCGACGACGGAGCAGGGGCGCAGCTAATGCCCCGTGCATCACCTCTGATGCGCCGCAGAAGGCCTCTGTCTTTGACAGACTCACTCGCTGTAGTGGCAAGAAGAATTTGGACTCTGAGTACTACGCGCCCCAGCGGGCTAGTACAAAGAAGTCCAAGGCAGCACGGGCCATGCGTCTCAAACGTGCTATGCCGGCAGCGAATCAGAAGCATGCGCTCACAATTATGCGTGCTGCTGATGGTAAGCTGTACAAGATCAACTCGGGTGCTTCTGCGCCAGAAAAGAGTCGACCTTCAAAGTCCTTGTCTCACTTGGGCGCATCTGTTGCGTTCGTAACCGAGTCGAGCAAGGCAAACCCTGTGGTCTTGAACTCCCGCGCCTCCTCTGGTTGTGCGTTTGAGGTTCGTTCAAGTCACTGTAAATGTTGTTCCCCCACTACTGATCTGAGCACTTGTTTGGTGTTGGATCAGGGGGCGCAGCATTCACTTGACCACCCTGGCGCTTGGCCTTGCAATGCGCCTGATAGGGGTGCGAAGATGGCACTCTCATCCAACGATCTGCGTAACGTGATCACTCACAAACGTCGGTCAGGAGAGTCGAGTGACAAGCACAATGCGCCCCTCACAGGGCACGCCTGTGCTGTAGTCACCATCAACTGTTGTTGCAAAACAGCAGTCCCGCCACTAAGACAGTCGGTGTTCCAGCGGCTGCAATCACCAATACCTCTCCGACGTCACCTCGGGAAGAAAATGTCAATTGAAGAGGAACCAGAGGTTGCTTCATGCAATGTGATCTCTAATTCTTCGTCAATCCGAAAGGCGACCGACCATTCCTCGACCTCGTCCAAGAGTCAGCCGAGGAGAACCAAGGCAACTGTTCCATCCTCTGGAGTGTTCGAAGGCACTCGGGGGAGAAGGAAGATCCTGGAGGAAGCTGGGGGTAGTCAAGCCCTTGTTAATCCTCCGTCTGAAGACGAAGATGCCCTACAGAGCACAACTGGGATGGAAGTCAACCTCCCGGATGTTGCTGGGGGTAGCCTAGCCCCTGTGGACCTGCATCTCGAAGACGAAGAAGTCCTCCAAGACAGAACTGGAGGTAATCAGGCCCTCGCGGATACTTCTCCCAAAGACGAGGGTGTCCTCCAAAACACAAATGGGGGTAGCCAGGCCAAAACTCCAGGAGAGGCAACTCCCCTACAAGAGAGCGAGGTCGAGAGTGAAGCCTCAACTGATCCATCTGACTCCAGCCGTGTCATGACGGTATACATGACTGGGGGTGATACCGAGCCTGATGCGCCGCCAGCAGACCTTGTCCAGCGCATGGATACCCTAGAGGGAGGACTCAAAACCCTCTCTGCCTCCATACAAATACTGACTCAAGCAGTGTTCGAGATACGGTCAGCTTTGGCCAGGGCACCGTCTACTGGTCCTGACCCAGGGGCCAATGGAGAATCAAGTGTACCCTTTCAACGGGTATCCTTGGATACGGATCGCCGCGAAGTACCTCGGACGTCGGAGCCATCAAATGTTCAACCCCAGGCTGTACTACCTTTCCCGACTCCCAGCTCCACGGAAGACGTGGTGGAGATGATCAGGGACTTACGCGAACGCTTTGAGTCCAAGAACAGGCAAGAGGAGCGCCAGAAGATGGGGATCCCCCAACCCTATCCCCTCGAATGGAACAAAGTGGTTTATCCTCCTAAATATAAACCACGAACTCTAACGCCATACGATGGAAAGGATTCTTCGCGTCGCTATCTGACGTACTTCCAGTCCCAAACGGGACATCTTCCGAAGGAGGACGTACTACTTACCAGCATATTTGTCGAGGCACTGAAAGGAGTGGCGTACGACTGGTACTGCACGCAGCCTCCCCGATAATTCTATATCTTCCTTCGATGACTTGACGTGCCTCTTCCTCGATCGTTTCTACGATGGCGAAAAGGACATGACAATGGCGTCCCTCATAGAGATATGCCAGAAGGAGAAGGAAACAGTTCGAGTATTCATCGAACGCTTCCGACAGGCCTGCTTCAGACTGCCCCCGGGCATGCCAGAACATGCACTCCTCTCCTCCTGCAGCATGAACATGCTGCCTGCAGTCAAACTCTGGCTGAACTCCACTCCTCCTCCTGACTGGAGTTCCTTGATCATCGAAGCCGAAGCAGTAGAGAAGAAGGCGTCCAATGCTCGCCTTCTGGGAGTTAGTTTCCCTGCCTTTGAGGACAAGGGGAAATGGCCTGCAGCCAACAACCCCGGATGAGAGACGATGGGGAAACAGGCATTGACTATCAATGCCTCCAAAGGTGCATCAGCAACCACTCAAAAGTCTCCACTTGCACCAAGGCCAAAGGAGGTTTATTCTTTCAATGATGAAGATACCCTGCAACTCTTTGAGATACTGAAGCAGGGTGACAAGATAAAACTGTCGGACCCGAAGCGTCCCGACGAGGTTGAGAAAGTGGACAATCCGAGGTACTGTCACTACCATCGGTTTGTCGGACATCCAACCAAGGACTGCTACGTCCTCAAAAACTACATCTAGCGTATGATCAACGCGGATGTTATCTCCATCGAATACGAGGAGAAAACGGTCTCGACCAATCTGGTGTCACTCCAATTTGGCACCTTACCGCCGACTACAACACAAGATGGCGTCGTCCCCATCCCGAAGGCGACAATGGAGGTGGTTAACTTACCACCTACTCGTGACAACGTGAGTGGACTCACCTCGCTCACCACATCTCGGGGAGAGATCTTATGGGTTCACCCTGATCTCGTCTCTGAGGTTACTCAATCGGAGGTACGCTCTGCCTCCAAAACCAAAGGCAGGAAGATCAAGTCTTGCCGCATGATCTCTTCCTCCACAGAAGAGGCTCTTCCTGTACAAATCCGTTCGCAGTTGAACATCCAATCCGACGAAGCTGCCGTCGAGGTAGTGCCTCCCTGCACCGCCCTTGCTGCCGAAGAAGGGGGTCCGTCCAAGCCTCCAGCAGCCAATAAGCAGAAGCATGTAGAGTCCGTTTCGATAAACCTCTGTGAAAGAAGAATGCTTCGGGGCTAGCCAAGCCCCACAACTTCGACATACTGGCACAACTTGCCAGTACTCCTGCCCGTCTATCTCTGTTTGAGCTTCTTCGCCTTTCCAAGGACACTCGTGAAGCTCTTTGTGAAGCCCTGAAGGATGCTGAGTCCTTCATCAGTCAGGTCAAGCAGCCTGAAGATCTTTCGACTACATGTGCGCATTGTCATTGCGCGGATGAAGTTATCCCCAACATAACTTTCACCCAACAAGACATGCTACTCAAGCACAACCGACACAACAGGCCTCTGTATTATACAGGGTATATCGATTCCGTCAAGGTGAAGCAGATTCAGATCAATCCGGGGTCTTCCCTCAGCATCATCCCGAAGACGCTGCTTTCAACACTGGGGATCCTAATGTACCGTCTGGCGCCCTCCAACACCACAATCAGTGGCTTCAATGCCAACAAAAGTGAGCTGCTGGGCAAAATACGGCTGAAGTGCAATATTGGTAACCTCAGAACTGAGGTCACCTGCTATGTCGTGGACGCCGATGTCAACTACAACCTCCTACTGGGTCATCCGTGGCTGCTTGAGTACATAGTGGTACCTTTTACACTCCACCAATGTATGAAATATGTGTCCACCAATGACATCATCCGGAAGGAGTTCGCAGACATCGACCCTTTTAAGGGGGTTGAAGCCTACTTCACTGATTCCAACTTGTAAAAATCACCTGACGAGGAGGAAGCCAATGATGCCGACGATGAAGCAGAATCGGCAGCAGAGCCCGACATGGAGCCAGAGACGATTCCTGAGGCTCCTCTAAAAATTCGACTCAAAGGGAAGCCGCCTCAGACGTTGCCTCCCATGAGCATCAAGCTACCTGGAAAAGCACCAACTGCTCCAGCTCCCTTGATGATACGGCTCAAGAGAAAGCCGCCTCGAACATCGGCTCCCCTTGTGGCAAAACTACAGGGGAAGGCACCTATCACCGAAGGCGCAGTTGAGGCACCTCTGAAGATGCATCTTAAGGACAAGCCGCCGCGATTATCTGTCTCATCTGAGCTGCCGAAGAAGGCCCACATAGCCCTCTCGGACCCCGAGATCAAAGCTGTGGTGGACTCTCCCGATCCATCCCAGTACTCACAGATGAAGAGCTAGGAGAATATATCTCTGCTGATGTAGATGCACCCTCCCTGGACAATGTAATCCCGCGGGATAAAATCTCGTGTTTCATCAATAATAGAGTGTCTTTTAATTATTCTAGTCTTCCACATTGGAATGCCATGTATACATTAGATAACGCTCTACGGTCGTTGCAAACACAAATAACGACCGTCCATCATATAAATCGAGTAGTCCCGTCCCAAGGGGTTTGTTTTGTAGTCCCTCCGCGGAATCGAGACGAAGAATCCATCATCTTCGGCAAAGTCGAGCGTCCTCAAGACCTCCCGCCACTCGAGCAAGAACCGGATACCGGCAGAATACAAGTCTATCGGTACACGGATAAGGCAAAGTACCTCATCTAAAAGATGGGTTACGACCTAAAAAGCAACAAAGGCCTAAACTACGGCAAGGGTCGACGTCTCCCTCTCCGGCTTCCAACACCTAAAGGAAAGCCGCAGGACTACTATAATAGAACTCGACGGGGGGTGGACTATGTCACGCCACCGTCAACTCCAGAGAGTTCGAAGGCAAAAGAAGTAGACCATTCTCACTCGTCCGAAGCATCAACTTGGGATTCTGATACCAGTATCGGCTCAGTCTTCAAGAGAGTGCTATCAGCCAACATGACATCTGCACAATCGCAAGAAGATGAAGGCGAAGACCAAACGCCAGAATTCTTCGAAGAAGAATCCTGGGCCCAACGCCTAGAAGAACAGTAGGAGTCTCGTTTTGAATTACGCAAACCCCCTACCGAAGATAAGGTCGAGCAGATCGACCTTGGGGACGGATCTTCTTCCAAACCCATCTTCATCAGCAAAAGCCTAGAAGGAGAAGACTGGAAATCTTTAATCCAGCTGGCTAAAGAATATATCAATGTTTTCGCTTGGACCTACGAAGATATGCCGGGACTTGATCCTCAGCTCGCGATGCATAGGCTCAACATCTTACCTGATGCCAAGCCTATCAAACAACAACAGCGACGCTTTCGTCCTGACATCATGAACGCTATCGATCAGGAGGTGGACAAACTCTTGACCAGCGGCTTCATCCGTGAAGAACAACACCCGGATTGGGTAGCCAACGTTGTCTTTGTCACCAAGAAGAATGGGAAGATACGGGTTTGTATCGACTTCAGGGATCTCAACACTGCTTGCCCGAAGGACGAGTTCCCGCTTCCAATCACCGATGTGATGATCGACAACACATGTAGCTTCGAACGCATGTCTTTCATGGACAGGTATTCGGGGTACAACCAGATCAAGATGTTCCTCGATGACGCAAAACACACGTCATTCAGGACTCCGAAGGGTGTTTCTGCTACACAGTGATGCCCTTCGGCTTGAAGAACGCTGGTGCGACATACCAACGAGCTATGAGCACCATCTTCCGTCAGCATCTTCGCAAAACAGTCGAATGCTATGTTGATGACATCGCAGTCAAGAGCCGTCTCAAAGGTGATCACCTACAAGACCTCAAGACAGTCTTCGATCTCATGCGAGCGTATCAACTCAAGATGAACCCCGCTAAATCCTTCCTTGGGGTTTCTAGCAGAAAGTTCTTGGGCTTCATTATCACGGGGAAAGGCATTCATGTCGACCCCGAGAAGACCAAAGCCATCCTTGACATGGATCCTCCGAAGAACCTCCGAGAACTTCGAGGCCTGCAGGGACGTCTGGCATACATCCGGAGGTTTATAGCAAACCTTTCCGAAAAATGTCAATCCTTCACTCAGCTCATGAAGAAGGGAGTCTCTTACGTCTGGACAGAGGAATGCCAAAAAGCTTTCGACGACATCAAGGCTTACTTAACGAGCCCGCCAGTCCTGGTGGCACCAGTCGCCGGCAAACCATTTCTCCTTTACGTCCGTGCCATAGATCATTCCTTCGGCGCTCTGCTTGCTCAGAACAGCGACACAGGCTATGAGCAAGCTGTCTACTACCTCAGAAGAACACTGATCGGGGCTGAACACCGGTACAACCCTGTTGAAAAAGAGTGTTTGGCGTTGGTATTTATCATCCAGAAGACTCGCCATTATGTCTCGGGCCAGACGATTCATGTCATCGCCCGAGTCAATCCACTCAGAGTTCTCATGACGAAGCCAGGGTCATTAAACTTTCGGCTAGCTACGTGGACGATCCTGCTAACACCATACAACATAGTGTTCGTTCCACAAAAAGCCGTCAAGGGTCAGGCTCTAGCCGACTTTTTAGCTGTACACCCATCCCGGAGTCCTCCAGACTCTATGAAGACATCCCGAATGAGGTCCAAGAATCAAACGTCACCGAAGAAAGTTCCGTCTGGCGGATGTTTTTCGATGATGCGTCAAGAACAGGCCCCAAAGGCTAAATCATCGCAGGTGTGGGGGTAGTCTTAGTCTCCCCCGATCAGCTGGTCATCCAGCGCGCCTACTCCCTTTCAAAGCCGTGCTCCAACAATGTTGCCGAGTACAACGCTCTCATCATGGGGCTCCAGCTGGCGCAACAGCTGGAGTGGATCATCTGGAAGCCTACGGTGACTCAAAACTCGTTGTTAACCAGGTCAGAGGGCAATACGAAGTTCGCCATGAAGATCTGGTTCCTTACCACGAGGTTGCATTGAACATCATTTCAACCTTCACCAAGTTCTTCATCGAACATGTACCTCGTCTACAAAATCTGGAGGCTGACGCTCTAGCTGGCCTCGCAGCCTCATTGGCAGCACCCCTCGGGACTCAACATTACGTCACGGTAGTTGGCCGAGACTTGGACTTCCTAAGAACAACCTATGCTCACAAATTACCCATGCTGTGTCAATGAGTGCTGGTATTAATGTTCGAGACTGGAGATTCCTGTTCATCGACTTCGTGTCTACGGAATTCTCCCGGAGGACCCGAAAGAAGCCGTCTCAGTCAGGAGGCACTCCCTTCGATTCTACTACGATACAGCTACTAAAATGCTGTACCGACGCTCCTACGATGGACTTCTCCTTCGATGCGTATCCAACGAAGAAGCAGCCGAAGTCATTCGAGAAGCTCACGATGGGACCTGCGGGCTCATCAACCTGGCCCTAAGTTGCAGGATCGTCTGCGACGCATGGGCTACTACTAGCCAACCATGGCAGCCGACGCTGTCGACTATGCTAAAAAGTGCCATGCGTGCCAGCTTCACGCTGACTTCATCCATACACCGTCAGAGCCACTACATCCTACGGTCGCCTCCTGGCCCTTCGAAGCCTGGGGCATACATTGTAGGACCAATCACCCCTCCATCATCGAGGGGACACCGCTTCATCCTAGCCATCACCGACTACTTCTCCAAATGGGCAGAAGCAGTTCCACTGGTGGAAGTGAAGAGCTCTAGGGTGATCAGCTTCATCAAGCACTATGTCATCTACCGTTTCGGGGTACCTCGAAGGATTATCCACGATAACGGTCCTCAGTTTATCAGTCATATTTTTAGCAGATTCTGTGACAAGAATCGCATTCAAAACGTGGCATCAACCGCCTACAATCCGGCAGCAAATAGATGGCTGAGGCGTTTAACAAGACTATCGTCAGGCTACTCAAAAAAGTCGTGTCATCCAACAAACGCAACTGGAATAAAAAGCTCGGCGAATGCCTTTGGGCCTACCGCACAACGGTACGATCTCCGACGGGTAACACACCATTCTCCCTGGTCTACGGGAGCGAAGCGGTACTGCCTCTCGAGATCCAGATACCCTCACTCCGTGTAGCAATCACAAATCAACTCACAGAAGAAGACAATCAACATCGCCGTCTGCGAGAATTGGAGGCACTTGACGAAAAGCGTCTCCTGGCTCAACAACGCATCGAACTCTACCAAGCCCGTATATCACAGGCTTTCAACAAAAGGTCAAGCAAAGACTTTCCAAGTAGGCGACCTGTTTCTGGCAGTCAGAAGGCCGATGGTGTTGACTCACAAGACACCAGGAAAGTTCGAGCCCAAGTGGGAAGGACCTTCATCATAGAGACGGTATACTCAAACGGTGCCTACCGTCTCGCCAAATCCAATGGGGACTTGTTCATGATGCCATCAACGACAAGTTCCTAAAGAAGTACTACTCTTGACATCCTTAGACTTGTACTTCTATCTCCACCCAACAAGGGAGTCTCTGGACCCAATCATCAGGGCTCATGTACACCTCCCGCAAAATCTTACGCTTCTGGAACCCAGCTGTTCCGTAGCGTTCTATCTTTCAGTAGAGGGACAACCACGTCCATATTACCTCTGAGTTGTTCCCCTACACCCTACAAAGCGGAATCTTACACTCCGTAAGACGACGCTACCTATCATGTTTACCACGTCCATATTACCTTTGAGTAAACATTTCGTATAGACAACCCCTGCGTTGTCGTACATTGATCGCAGAACTTCCACGTCCACATTACCTCTGAGTAGTTCGCGTATTCCTCCAGAGTTATTCCTACCACGTCCATAACACCTCTGAGTAGGAAGATTCTATCATTTGAATCCCATATTTGCCACGTCCACATCACCTCTGAGCAAACATGTCGGTTCTCTCGAACTTATTATCTGTACCTAAAAACCAAGGTGCACAAAAGATAATAGGTCCACACAAATCATCAAGTTCATGACAGCAAAAAATGAATACACCACAAAAAACTCTGTATTTTTATTCAAAAATAAAGGATTACACCCCCAGCAAGAGTTGCAAATTACAAAAAAAGATTACAATCCCTAAACATCCCCGGGGTTGGCCGAAGGCTCTTCAATCCGATGCTTCAAGCCTGCTGCCCGAGTCTCTACAGTCACGAGAACCCGGCGTTCGGCTTCTTGTCACATCGTTTCTATGGCCTCAGGAGAAGTGTCGTCCTCATGCTTCTCGTCCAACTGTTGCCGCTGCTGAGCCAGAGTGAGAGCCCGACGCGTGAAAGCTGCTTCCTCCTCCTTAGATTCTACATGTTCAGCCTGGACTCGTTCAATATCTAATAAGAGTTGGGCCAGCTGGTCTTCAAGGAGGCGAATCTTGGCATCAACCTCCGCTATACTAGCATCCAATGCGGCCCGCAACTCCACCTTTCTCCTGCGTGGACTGAGATAGCCTCTCCACCGCAGCCTCGGTTTCAGCCACCTCGTGTTCCCAGACACCCACAGTGGCCTGATAAGAGGACTCAATCTCAGCAATCAGCTTCTCCTTTTTCGCGTCTATCAGGGCGGAGAGATCATTCCGCTGGATACGCTGAAACTCGGAAAGCAGCTGGTCCAGCTCAGTCACCGAGGCCTCCAGAATCTCGGCCATATGATCATGGCCCTGGTGGAGACGTATCAGACCGATGTGTGGAAGCGCCATGGATCTTGCCATCGCAAAACTCCTATTAGCGTTCATCACTGTCGATACACCCTTCTGTAGCATCTTGTACACTGCCTCAACGATGAATTTTACGTACTCATTCGCATCTGCCAGCACTTGTGGTGTCATGGCAGGAGTTGGAGGAGCTGCCCTAGACGGCGGACCCGAAGAGGACTCACCGATCTCAATCTGCGAGGTTTGAACATCGACCTCAGCAGACCCTCCCGTACCAGGAACTTGAATTCCGCTACCAGCGCCAGATGCCAAGAGCAGAAGGAGTTGGGTGGGGTGTCGATATCGTCCCCTAAGTCAAAGAAGAAACAGAGGGCTCTTGCATAAGCAAGCCCTTGCCCTTTCCCGTCTCAAAGGGACTATCAACATCCGGAGTTGCCTCCTCCACCACTGAGGCACGATCTGTAACCAGTGCGGAGCCTTCCTCTGGCAAGCTAACTGGATCAGCTCCCGTTTCTTGGCGGGGCACGTCTTCTGGGGTCGGGCTCGGCAGACTAGTCTCCCCCTTATCATCGAATCCCTCCATGGGGACCAAATCTGTCGCCACCTCCCGTCGGCAGCCACCTCAGTCTCCATTACCAAGCCTGGGGTAGGGCTCGGCAACGCTACAGCCGACCTCCCCGTATCATGACAAGGAGGGGAATCAACCCTCTCCTCAGTTTCAATCACGTCTGTTGCCCCGCCACAGACTCACGCATCTCTGGAGGAACGTCATCCGAAGACGACGAACTCCACTCCACTTCTTCATCCGGAAGCCCCGTGTCTGCTGGGCCCTCAACGTCCAAGGCTCCCACGGCGGCTTGCACCTCTCTGGGAACTGCTTCAACCTCAGCTTCCCTTCCTACGTAATCCGGAGATACTGGAGTCTCCACAACAACGACATCGTCTGGGCTCTCCTCCCCGGGAGACATCACGATCGGCGGAACGCGCTCTTCCGATGAGCCCGCCACCTCCTTTGGTCTGCTGCCACTAGATTTTGGAGTACGGGATCTCCTCTTTAGCGGCTCCTACAAAAAGAAAGCATAGGTCACCAGAAATATTGAACCTAAATAGACTATATGGGACATCCTTACCTCCGCAGGTGCTGAATCTGATGACACTGTCGGTGACAATGCCTTCTTCCACCTCTTTGGCGTGGAAGAGCCAGCCTCTGTATCAGCATGTCTTTTCGGTTGATCGACCGAAGGCTCCTCCGGACCTCCTGTGGATACGGCGGGGGTACCTCGGTAACCCATCTCTGGCGGACGGTACGATCGAGCCTTCGCCATATGTTCTCGGTCACCGCTAACTGAGTGCCGGCAATGAGACTGGTCTCCCTATCATATCCGGGGGGCACGACATTCATAACACAATAAAATTTGGCGACCGAAAAAAAATCGGCGGCCGCGGATTCTGGACGGGCAGCGTAAAGCGAGCTCCGGTACATCTGACATTATAGTAATGCCAAGCTCGTGTACCATCTAACAGACTTCCAGTATACCCCAGGTTAATACTGGGGTTGTCCAACATCAACTGAGCGTAGCCGAATTATCGTGCAAAACGGCTCGGCAATACGGTTCCAGGTAACACTGGTTCCTATTTCGGTACACCAGATGGGACGGCTGGATACTTTGCAACCAGCGGAATCCCCATGGAGGCAGAGTTTTGGCATCTTCACCCGAATCCACTAAGTCTTCGTTGGCCTCAAAACCTGAAACAGGACCAACTTTGGTGATCTCCCACCCTTGAAGGTGGGATAAAACTTTCCTGCAAACAGGAACACCGGCATGAAACCAGCTCATCTGGTGGAAACGACAGAGGAATACATCCCCGATCCTGTGGTCTTCTTCCGAGCCCGGACTCATCACATTGGGATGGTGTAAAATTAACCACCCTCAGATAATGAAACGACAGTTCAGCACGGGGAAAGTTGTCATTCCTACCTCGTTCATGAACCACATTTCCTGCAAATTCTCGTAAACCCGCAGCAGGTTGCACACCATGGAGGGGAGCAAAGCCAGGCGTCGGCCAAAAACCAACTTTACAGCTGGCAGGATTAGATTCCGGGTCACCCTCTCCACGGAGCCTGACCCGCCCGAGAAGACATAGTTCCGAAGCCAAATCATCAGATACGCAGCTAACACTGCTTTTGACGACATCCGATGAGTAAGGTGCCAGAAACAGCTATAGGAGCGCTCATCCGACTGCCGGTTCTCATTTTCCCGAGGATTCTTCTCACCTAACCTGCTCATTTCGGAGAGCACCACGCTACGGGAAAGCGCTGGCGGGGTAGCAAACTGAGAGGGATCCTCCTTGTCTTGCTTAAAGACGTAATCTCTCCAAGCGGTCACATGAGGCTGTGACCCGCCCTTATCCCTCTTCTGCATATAATAATGATGACTCGCTACTTCCTTGAAGACGGCCATCATCTCCCTGGCTTTATCCTCCAGGACTTGGAACTCCTCGTTAGTCGGGAAATATTCCTCATAAGGCTCTGATCCCCAAGGAAGCTTTGACACTTCGTACATTTCATGAAGTGCGAGTCCCAGCTCCCCCATCGGGGTGAAGAAAGTCCCGGGCTGGGTGTTAAACATCTCCAGAAGCGCGAGGAACATATGCCGGTTGATGTCAAACCTGCCTGAGTAGCACGGATCGCGGCAGTCAGTCCCATCTCTGGAGTTCGGTTTGAAACCGTGACAGAATCCAGAGTGTCAGCTTGTCCCATTTGGCAACGTAATGACACCAACCCTCAACCCGAAATTCACCTTTCGGGTACTATCGCTCCATCAACAGCATACGATTGGCAAAAGTCGAAGCACCGAAAGCAAATGTATTGATGGGAACATCACTGTAAATGCTCCCAGGACGTAAAGTCCGCCAGGTGAAAGAAGGCCCAGACGTACAGCAGCCAAAGTATCCCTTTGGTCGAAGGTAGAGTCGATCTTGATGATGCCTACCACCGCCCCCCTGAGATGGGGATAGCTCCCAAGACATCCTCCTCTTGGAAGCAAGACGACAGAAAGCCGACAAAGGCCATTGACGTTCAAGTTGTCTTACAGTCATATGCACTTCCCTCGCTGTAAAGAACCAATCTTCCTTGACCTTCAACACCTTTGCTTCAATAGAAGTAAGACGGTCCCCGAACAGGAACTCAGGCTTCAAAAAGGTCACATTATCAGAAGTGGCGGATTTCAAAATGCCACGCTCCATCATCCGTTTGAGGAACCCATGCTGTTGTTCCCGAATTTGAGTCATCTTTTCGGGATGTTGATCCAGCATAATGGCAACTTGGGCAGAGTTTATCACCTCCTCATCATAATCCACCTCCATCTGACAGATGACGGCGTCCAGAAGCACTTCATTCAAGAGGGACGGTCATCGACACTGGTGGTCAACAAAAGAAGGCAAAGATTCAGAGGTGTGAGCAACGTTCTCATCAAAAGCGCATAAGGCCCAGGCGCATCTGAAAAGAAGCTTCGGCGCATCATCAGGGTCTAGACCCATGCACGTCAGCAGTGAAGCTTTGGCACATCATAAGGGTTAAACCCATGTGCGTCAGCAGTGAAGCTTCGGCGCATCATAAGGGGTTAAACCCATGTGCGTCAGCAGTGGAGCTTCGGCACATCATCAGGGTTTAAACCCATACACGTCAGCAGTGGAGCTTCGGCGCATCATCAGGGTTTTAACCCATGCGTGTCAGCAGCGGAGCTTCGACGCTCATCAGGGTTTAAACCCATCCGCGTCAGCAGTAGAGCTTCGGCGCATCATCAGGGTTTTAACCCATGCGCGTCGGCAGAAAAAACTCAAAAATGGTACAAAAAGATATGGTAAAGATGAAACCCCCAATCACCGCCGGCCGAACGTCGACAGGCGGACGGGGGACATCTCCCGCGATAGCCTCTACAGGCTCCTCGCAAGAAGGAAGTTAGGGTTTTTCAAAAACTCTAAAAGAAGAAAGCAAAGAGAGGAAGAACTCTCTCTCTCCATCTCACACCTATTTATAGGCTCAGTCGCACGCATGAACCGATGAAGTGTGACCTCAGCCGCCGCTTCGGGTTCTGTGAAGAGATAACTGTAGATAAATCTAAAAAGATCATCATTAATCTTTTTGGTTATCGAAGCGTCATCATTCGTATTTACTGAGGAGCATGCGCCCATCACTGATGCGCGGAGTGATCATGCGCCCGAACAGTCATGCGCCCTGTAGAAGACACCACCATGCTTCTTATTCAAAGTATTCCAAAACTTGACAAAAAGTTTTGAAAACTTTGAAGGGGGTCTTGTAGAAGCATAAAATTTCAGGACCAGAAGTCCTATGCGCTAAACATTAATACATGGCCAGGAATCTCAGAGGAAGTACTTGGCACAGCAAAGCAAAAACATAGACATTAAAAGAAGATTTTATTTCATATAAAAGTCTATTACATGTCTAAAAAAGTACTGTACAAGAAGGATTTCTACAAAGAAAAGACCCTAAGTCTACAACTAGGCGCAACAACCACCATGCGCCCTCAGCCAGGCGCATCCCTTCAGCATCTCGCCATGCGCCCTCAGCCAGGCGCATCCCTTGCTCAGTTATGTGCATCCTCAGTTATGGCATCCCTTGCTCAGTTATGTGCATCTCAGTTATGTGCATCCCTTCAGCAGCTCAGTCATGTACCGCCCTTCCAGCCAGGCGCATTATGAAGTCTCAGCATATGCGCCATCAAATGCTTCGACTAATGAAGCATTTATTGAGCAGAACGAGGGTGGCAATCAACCCTCTAGCTGGAGGAAGAGCTCCCCAAACCAAGGAAGAGGAGAGCACCGCAAATCAACCTATGGCCAGGGGAGGCTTCGAAAGAGCCTCCAAGACCAAGGAAGATCGCAATCGAAACCGCGGCTAAAGGAGCAACTTTCAAAGAAAGAGCCTCCAAAGTCGCAGTACCGCAATTCCGATTGCGGCTCTCCCAGCATAACAGAGACGAAGCTCGAGCATCCCAATCTTTGGATGCAACAGACACCTTCCGCCTGCCTCAGAAGCCCTCGACTCTGACTTTTGGATGTAACAGTCACCTTCAAGTGTATCAATGAAGACAATACGTCCATCTTCACCTCGGGAGCATCTCATCAACAGAATGCGCTCGAGTAAACAAGTTCATTTCGAGAAGACGTGAGAGAAACGAGAAGCAAACCCTCTCCATGCCACTATTTATGGGCGCGGGCAAATCAAACCCATGTGCCAAGTGGCTGGCTCCCCGAATCTCGTGTAATAAATTTGCATTAATGGTGATGAACCTGATACTTCGAATTCAGCCAAGTCAAAAATGGCTATTTAAAGGACTCGAAGAACGTAACTGTCGTACCAAAAGACGTGTCATACAGAGTGGATGCGCCGGTCAGACAGTGCATCACATAGACGCGCCCTCAGCACCAAGCGCTTCACAAGCATGCGCCCCCATGCGGCCCCATGTGCCTAGTGGAACGTCGATCGATGCGCCCACTCAGCAAACCCATCACCTGTCAAAGAACATTAAATGACGAAGTCTGACAGAGTTGGCAGCATGTACCCCGAAGACTGCAGTTGACAGCTTTTTCAGAAAATGAAGCGTCGCCAACGTCAGCACCATCATTACTCCCCTCCGGTGGTTACGAGCCACGTGGCCGCCCAAACATTTCGCATGTACCTCCGCAGCCATGCACCCAAATCTCTGCATGCGCCTCAAAAGCCATGCACCTCAGACTTTTCTCTGATCCCTAAAGACAGAAGTAAAGTCACTACTGAAGCTTCGTATGCGCCTCAAAAGCCATGCTCCCCGAATGGTTCGTGACTCCTAAAGGTTACGAGCCAAAGTCTCCTCATGCGTCCAAACAGGCGTATCCTACCAGATCATTCCCCACCAAATCTGAGATCTTCGAGCCATGGACGATGACACGCGTCCTTGACTAGATTCAGCCTATGAAGGGGTGCTAATCACCCGAGATCTCCGCAACAGAAAGATCCTCTCCCTTGCTACGTGCCAGTCCACAACAGCAGCATGAAGGATTCAACTCCTTAATCAAAGCGCATCATCCACGCGCCTCCATCAGCATCACCACGTGGCGTCCCCACGTATAGGCGTATCCTACATACGCGCATGAGCAACCAGCCTGCAAAGATATAAATAGAGGGATCATCTCCTTCTAACACACACACACACAGATAGAGACACACAGACAGAGATGTCGTGCAATCATCAGCAGCATATAGAGAGAGGCAGATACAGACACTCAACGTCTTCTTCCTCTCTGCAAGCTCCTGCACCTAGAGCAACCCAGATCTTCAGAGAACCGAGAACCGTCGTCAGATCGTCAACGGAGTCAACGCATTACTCGCTCCATCGACACAAGAGACCCAGATTAAGCAAAAGTGTACTCCTAGGACTACGTCTAAGTCCTACATTGTAAACTGTTCTGTTTGTATTGAAATTACATCAAAAATTTTTAATGGCAAAACACTGAGGAACAAAGTCATACCCTAAGTACGAGTAGCTTGGAGCCGTCACTCTTCGGGTGAATCTACTTGGGAGAGGGAGTCGGACATGAGGGAGAGATATCCTTACTTGTTCGACCAACAGCTGCGAGGGAACCACCCGTTCCCGTTTGATACCTTAGAGGTTAGTTTTGATCGTAGCCATTCATTTGTTACATTGCTTGTTATATTAGAATGATTGTAGAGTCTTCTATCCTTGTGAATTTCGAGGACGAAATTTTTCAAGGAGGAAAGATTTGTAAGCCCCTAATTTTTAAAATAATATTTTATATTATTAAATAGCTTTTTATATTTAAAATAGAATAATATAATTAGGATTTTTCTAGAATTTTTAAATAATTTTAAATAATTTTTAAATAGTTTTAAATCAAAATATATTTTGTAATAAATTGAATTGTTTAATATCGTTTTGTAATTTTTAATTTGTATTAATATGATTTGTAATTTAATGAATTATTTTAACTGCAGTTTGCAAATTATGTTTTGCAAACTGATAGCCATAGGGTGTAATGGCAAAGCCCAAACTCCAGGGACCTTGCTGTAATTTACCAGTCACCCCCCCACGTCTTCGGCCACCTAACCCCGATGACCACCGACTTCACCGCCATTTTCGGCCGACCCAGCCCCACAACCGACCTCTTTCCCTATAAATACCCCCCAGGCCTAAACCCTAACCCTAGTTCATTTTTGACCACCCAGCCACCATCG
>JANAVB010026485.1:0-2500 GCA_029216955.1 Iris pallida
TCTTACGGTGGTTGCTCGGGCGTGGAATTCATGCTGGCATTATGATGCGCTCGAGCGGTTGGGCATGCGCTTGCAGACGACGGGGTATGTTCTGGCTGGATGGAGTAGAGTTACTTTCGGAGACATTTTTCAGGAGGTCCGTTTAGCCGATGCTGCCTTGGCGGCGGAGCAGGATTATGAGCTTCATCCTTCGGAGAGGGAAAGGGCTTCCTGGATGGAGGCCGTAGCCAGATTGAAACAAAAGGTCCAAGTAGAGGAGTCTTTCTGAAAACAAAAAGCCAGATTGAGTTAGGACCTAGAAGGGGATAAGAATACTCGTTTTTTCCATGAGTGCACCAGGAGCAGGCAAAGAAAGGCGGGTATTCAAAAATTATTCGGCCTGATGGATCAGAAACAAGTTCTGTTGCGGAGGTGGCGACGGAGGCTTCGGTATTCTTCTCTAAGTTGTTCAGGGCTGAGCCTATTTCAGACGAGGATGCCTTCCTCGATGTCATTCCTACCCTCATTTCTGTGGAGGATAATTCTGAGCTTGTTCGTTGTCCGGATAGAACGGAGCTATTAGAGATTGTTCGGGGTATGGACCCGGCTAGTGGCGCCGGGCCGGATGGATTTTCTGGGAGATTTTTCTCTTTTTGTTGGGATATTATCGCTGCTGACGTGGAGGAAGCCATTGGATCATTTTTCTTGGGTGCACGCCTTCCGGTTTTTATTTCTGATACCTTCTTATTTCTTATCCCCAAAGTCGAGCACCCGAGGAATCCATCTAATTTCCGTCCTATTAGTCTTTGCAATTTCTGTAACAAGATAATTTCTATGACTATTGCTTGCAGGTTGCGGGAATTTCTTCCGAAAATTATTTCTCCGGAGCAAAGTGCTTTTGTTAAGGGGAGAGAGATTGTTGACAATATCATCATTGCTCAGGACATGGTGGCCTCTATGAGAGAATCAAATCATGGTGGAAATATTGCAATAAAGATTGACATGCAGAAGGCCTATGACAGAGTCATTTGGTACTTCCTCCTGCGGGTTCTTCGGAGATTTGGTTTTAATGAGGTTTTCTGTGATCTTATTTATCGTCTTCTGGCGGACACCCGGTATGCGGTTCTTCTTAATGGAGCCCCTACTGATTTCTTTTTGGCGTATAGAGGGATTCGTCAGGGGGACCCTCTCTCCCCGGCTCTCTTCATTATTGCTGCGAAAGTGCTTTCTCAGAACCTCAAGTTGCTTCAAGACTCAAATAGGAGAACTTTATTTCATACTCCTATTGGGGGACCGCGTATCTCGTACTTGGCATATGCGGATGATGTTCTTATATTTACTTCGGGGGATATTGTTGGATTGCGTGCTCTTCAGCAGGTATTGCATCGAAATGAGGCTGTATCTGGTCAGAAGATTAATTATTCCAAATCTGCCTTTTATACTGCGACCCCCTTGGCTGAGGACCGTGCTCAGACTGTTTCTACTCTTTTTGGGTTCTGTACCGGTTTTTTGCTGTTTACTTATTTGGGCTGCCCGTTAACATGCGGGAGACGGAATGCGGGAATGTTCAGTTTTTTGCTGGATAAAATCCATTCGAAGCTGACAGGATGGCAGAACAAGATACTCTCTCCTGGGGGTAAGCTGGTCCTTATTAAGAATGTTCTTTCATCTATCCCTATGTATTCGTTGGCAACATGTTGCCCATTTCGGGCCGTTCTCAGGGCGATTGAGAGAATATTTGCGGCTTTCTTCTGGGGTAGCAAGGATGGAGTTGCTAAGAGGAGTTGGCTGGCGTGGCGGCTCGTCACTCGGACTAAGTCCGAAGGGGGCCTTGGGATCAAGTATCTGAATGATATTATGGATGCCTTCTCTACGAAATTATGGTAGAAGTTGCGGCATGGGAAGGGCCTTTGGGTGGAACTCCTTAAATCAAAATATTTTCGTAAGCGTCATCCATGTGATGCATTTATGACTTCCAAGTGCTTCCATATTTGGCGACGAATTTTGTGGGGGAGGAAATTGGCGAAACCGCATATCTCTTTCAGATTTGGGCGTGGTGAGGGCTCAGCGAGGTGCGAAGATTGGCTCCCGGGGGGTCCTCAGCTGGGTAGCGTTGCTATTCCGTCAGATGAGGGAGTGGCGGCTGGGACCAGGCGCGGAACGGGAAGACGGAATCGGGTGCGACGGCGAACCCAGGAGATGGAGGCGCCTATCTCGGGGCGGGTTCCGTTGGATGGTGGTACCGGAGAACTTCGGAGGTCGGCCAGATTGGTCGGAAGGAGGGTGTTTCTTCATCATCGAACGGTGACTGTGAGGGTTCTTTCGGATAGGGGAAGGAAGATACGAGATTCTAGGGCAAGGAATTCTGACAATGGTGGTCTGGGTATCCGTCTGTTTTGTACAGACGTTGGGTGGGATTTGCCTATATTTATGGAGCAGTTTGGGGTAGAGGCAGTGAGGCGGCTAAGAGTGACGAATTTGTCTTGCTCTTCGGCTCCTGATTCTTTGGTATGGGGAGAGC